>JABFPT010004457.1:0-11444 GCA_022817245.1 Nixonia krombeini
TTTCGACATTTTTCCAAAGGGGTACCCCTTCAATTTTTGACGAAAAATCAACTTCGGCGTACAGCTTTGACTTATACACCAATCGATAGATCTCGCGACGCACATCAAGAAACACTACCTATATTGGGCCCTTGTACCATTAGAAGCGGAGATATTCAGGAAAGAAGGAAAAATTGGAGTGGTTATAGTGTGAGAATTTGTAAAGGGGTACCCCTTCAATTTTTTTCGAAAAATCAACTTCGGCTTTCAGCGTTGAGTTATACTCCGATGAATAGATCTCGAGAAGCACATCAAGAATCACCCCCTATATAGGCCCCTCCAACCAGCAGGTGCAGAGATATGAAGGGAAAAAGAGGAAAATCGTCATGTGTTGTGGGGGTGATCTACAGAGTTTCCGCACTGTAACTCTTCCCCATTGAGGATTTACAAAGTATACGAGACTCCATCTTATTCTGGGAATTGAGGCCTAGCTAACGAGCTAACGCACATTAAAAGTAGTCCGATAATACCGACTTTAATTACATTTTCATCGACAACAGTTACGGTTTTACCCCCACCATTTTTCGGTTTTTTGCTAAAAACAGCACTTGCATTCGGAAAACCTGCAATTGCAATACAGATTCGGACTCCTTGTAACAGCAGGCGTTAGATAATGTGAAAGTAAAAAAAGATGTTTCCGACGTTTTCCAAAGGAATACCCATAGTGGAAATTCGTAATCCATACAAAAGATATCATTTCATACAAATTATTGTTATTTTGTTCGTCGCGATTTTAATAATAACGGAACAAAGGACGCCCGTGATAAATAACGAACGGTGAAATATTCGAAGTGGCAGAAGCGGTGAAAGATGTCGTTCCGTTTTCCATGAACCATAAAACAAATACGTTTCCGTAGTCTCGCGTCTGTTGCTCTCAGGTGAAGCGATATATCAGCGCTCGACACGCACGGGAAGGTGAGCGTGACGTAGGTGCACGTGCATGAGATAATTTATTGAAAAGTTTATGTCGAGCCGCACGCGGATTTTTGTGCCTGAGCGAAGGGGTTGGTGTGGGGGAGGAGCGGAGTACACGCCAGATGAGCGATTTATAGTCCGTCATAGCGGTTCGGGCCGCGCCCCGAATATCGCCGAAACGGACCGAGGGGCCTCGACACGCGAGGGCCACACACCCCGAAAAGAGAAACCCTTACGCAAATTCCGTATCGACTTTTCTCCACCGCTCGAGAAATATTTGCTTCCGAATGTGTACCTGTCGCTGTAAATAAACGGGAGGGGGCGGTAGGCGCGTCGTGTCCGAAACGCTGTAAATAAAGGAAAAAGCGAGATTCGATTCCGCTGAATTTCGTTGAGTGCGATACAATCTTTGCGTGCGGGACAACGTTAGGGATATTGTTTGTATTTAATTTTCCGATAGACCGGTCGCGTCGAAAATTTATCACGAGACTGAATCTCTATCTCGCTGTTAATCGTAGCTGGTAATTTCGACTAATTGATTACCTAATGAATTTCTCAATAGGTACAAAGTCAATCGTTTCAAGCGACCCCGTTGGAAATGAGTTAAAAATGTATTTAAACAAATTTTTTCATTTCAGGACGTTACTTAAACTCACGTTGAGTTGTTTAACCAACGCTTTTTTCGGAGAGCATGTAAAAGTCACGTGATTAAAAATACTTAAAGAATACCGAATGGACTCGGATGCAGTGATTTTTTTTCAACGGAGTACGTCAAAATGGAGGATTCCGCGATCCGGTTGGTTTTTATGGTAACTGGGGATTTCTTTGGCATGTGGATGGAAAATATTGAAGGGTGTTTAACGCTTGGGCGGTAGTGGTACACGCCAGCGTTAAAGGCAACGGCCATAAGCTGGCCGTGTACGTATATGTACGGGTATCAGTGGCGTGCGTAGATCACGCGGGATTAGCGCTGACCTGGGCGTACAGGCCCCCTCGAAATCCCAGCACGCCGTTGGATGCATGCTAATTGTCGCGTAGACAATCGCGACAGGGGGCTTCCCAGTGGCGCTCCCCACCACCCTCTCCTGCTCTGTCCCATGCGCGCACACCCCCCAACCACCCCCGCACAGCAAAGGGCCGCGTCCCAGCTTTGCCGAGAGTCAATGAAAAGCGCGATATCGCATTCGTGAACGTGCCCGGTATTAGAATTCGGGGCTTACGGTTTGATCTACGATGTCGCCGATACGGGGCCTCTGCATGTTTTATAAAGTCGGCCCGGGCTTTCATCCAACGACGGTTTTCGCGCGCTTCCGAGTCTCGAGCGTGTCGGGGAATTATTGAAAAAGGTGTCGAGAAATTGGTACATCGAAAAGTTCGCTCGACCTGTGTACATGAATTCCGACGGGAAATCAATTGCATGGAAATCAGATACAAACAGATTTTTTTACCTTGCCCCCGTTATCCCCGCATAACGAATTGTACACGTTTCCGTAATAAGAGCAATTCGATGCTAACCAATACGAAACTGTTAGTTCTTCAACAGTTGCCGGTACAAACGCATTTGTGTCGGCAACGGAAAATGGTTGGAAACATCGCTCAAGCGAAGCGTAAAGAAATCTTCGTTCACCTGGAAACGTCCGTTAGCGAAACCGAGTAATCTCGTGCATTATCACTTTTTGTATAAAATGCGAATGACTTTTTGTGCTTTTCTCCGATAGACGTGCAATCGTAAACAATCCTCACCCCATGCTCGGTTGTCACCGTCATTGGCACGTCAATTGCAACGTTGCCACGTTCGACGAGAATAACGCACTTCGAGACGAACGATCAAAGTTTTGACCTTCGAATGCAAATGAAATTTGCATACGCGGTGTAAAAACTCGTTGAAACGTAACGGTAATTCAATTCGGTCCTGTCGGTGCGAGATAAGTCGGGTTAAACGTGGTGAGCAAAATGCTCATTGCGCGAGTACTGGCGTAAGGAAATCGTCAATTTTGGAAAAACTGCAGAACAACGAAAATAAAGAGGTATTTGACGAAATGTCGTGTAAAATGACGTCGATCGCGCGTCAAGCATTTTTAATTTCGCCGCCGTGCGGGAGAAAGAGAGACGACTAATTTCCTATTTATCTTTGCGAATGCCGACAATATCCGACAGCCATTTCACGAGCAATCTGCGATCAGCTATCAGCCCTCTAGAAACGCCGCTCCGCCTGATCAAAGTAACTGCGCGGAGCTTTTCAATAATGCGGCATAGGATTCGGCGTCGACGGCAGGGCTGACGAGCAACGAGAGACGGCAAAGATAAGGTACTGCGCCGATGAAGAGGGTTGGACGTGGACCGCGAGCATATTAAATCGCATACTTTCGTCGTGTCCACAACCGCGCGTTATTGACATGTCGTTGGAAACACGGAACAAAGAGCTGCAACTTGTTGGCCCGTCCGCGGCGACTGCTGAATCGAGAAACTTTCCGCGTCCACTGTATATCCCGACGTGCTCGCAATGTCGATGTATAGCAGTGGAAATTCGAGTATGTTTGACGATAACGTGAATTTCCGCCGACTGCGGTAACCACGCTTCGCCCGGGATGACAAAAACAATGTAAATTCAACCAAGTAATTGCAAACGTGACTTCGCCGTTTTTGTAAATACATGAAAAACTCAAAGCCCGTTGTTTTTTTTTTTTTTATTTTGGAATTCTCTATACCCTTGTTTTCTTCGTAATCAACAGCGTCGACTTTTTCGAATTAGCGCGTTTACACCAACCAACACTTTGCGTCATTCTTCGTTAATCGAACCAATTTGTATTAATTTTTACGAATGAATCCAACTTTGTTATTCGATTTGAATATTTCAGAGTTTACTCTTACCCGAGTCGTTGTTTACGATTCGTCGCACTATTTCCTTCCATCGCGTCAACTAATTGCTCCGAACGGGTAAACTGTGCAAAAAGATTGATTTCCGTTCGCATTAATCGCTCTTCACGGTCGGCGAATTTCTTGTTGACAGTAACAACAATCGCGGTTAGAATAACAAGAAACGTGACGGCGACAAACAAACCATCTTTTTATTCCGTTTAATTGTCAACGGTGATCAATTCATATTCTCTGACGCGGCAAAGCGATGGGAAAAAGGAGAGGGCGACTTCTCACGGCCGAACAATGAAAAGCAAATATTATCTCGAACGTAACATTTATTTCCCGAGCGTCCGCGTTTCGCGAACATCCACAAACAAAACTATCGTAAAATACGCGCGGAAACAAACCGCGTTACATCAGCCTGCAAAGTCGTTGACGGTTTGCTATATTGATTCGACATTTTTCCGTGCGTTCTCGATCGTCCATAAGAGGAGGGGGAGGGGGAACAACAATGGGCGATGTCGGCTCGCGCTTCCGCCGCGCGGTTTCTCCATTGTCGAGGCAGCGCCGCCGTTGCGCTAATTAATTAAATCGCGTTGCAGTTCACCCCTCCCCCTTCTCTTCCTCCTCCACCACGATTATTTTCTCCGCAAACATCGAAGAGAGTCAAAACAAATGTCAGACGGATTTTAATTGGCTCGAATTCGTATACGGGCGATGTTATAACGGTGGTACAATCGCGAGAAAACGGCGATCGCGCGGGCAGATCGGCTCCGGCGATACTCATAAACGATTATTTCTCGAACGCTCCCTCGAACGTTTCCTTTCTATGCATTTGCGCGCAAACGTTTCTCCGGTGGTTTGTAACGTGATAATCTTATTTTTACGAAATCGAGAACAATCGATCTTAAACGGTTCGTGTTAAATTGGCAGGAGGGAAAGCAGTTGTCGAAGGTCGATTGATTATTCCAACTTTTCTCGTTTCAATTGGAAGTGATAGGAAAGGAGTAGAGTTAACTAGCGATGCGAGCGAGGCAACGTTATCAATTTTGAGCGGGAACGACAATGTTTCTCATCCCTTGGCGCGAAATCACTTTTTCGCGGAAAGTTTACGGGCGACGCGATATTAGTTAATTTTACGGCCATTCCGCGTACAGGCGTCGATGCGCTTTTAATTACTTTTAAAAACCCGGTATAATCGTGTTAATTATATAGGGGGTATTACGCCGGGATGGTCGGAATTATAAACTTACCAGACCGCCAAAAACAACGTTCCAACCCTTCGTTTTTGTTTCACACTGTTTAATTTACACTTTGGCGAGTAATTTCATATCTACGGTGTCGACTGTTCGAAATGACGATCAATGTAAGCTCGCTTGTGGAATCAACGTTACATGATGATGGAAATTAACGATTTTGGTAATTACCGCCCGACCAAATGCTGATTTAAAGCAGTGTTTAAAAACACGAATAGAATTTTACCAACAAATTTCGGGTAGTGAATTAATTATCCGAAAACTCTATTTTTCATCTTTCAAACTATATTTACATTTCTACTTGTATAACTTAATAGTTATAACATACAAATAACATAGATATATCAATATTATAATGTTCGCTGTAATTATACTCCACGGTATAAAAATATTAAATACGCCACGTACGTCATCTAATGGATATTTATCACTAAATTAAAAATCGTGACAAAGGGTGACAAGAACAAGTAGAGCTGAATGGCGCTAATCCAAAAGTATTGGTAGCACGTGATACGTCAAGAGAAATAGACCTGCTCCCCCGCCATTAATGACAGTTTATTTGGGAAACAAGCTGCGTGTCTTAATTGCACGACGTAATTCGAGGCAGGGGCACACGGGTAGAGAAAAAGTGATGTCAACCGAGTCGAGGCGAGAGTTTCCGAGTAAACAAAACGCAGCGGGTAAAAGGGAGTCGCGTTGCCGGCGTATGCCGCATCTTCCGTAGGTTGGTGCGTGCAGGTCGTGCGCGAGATCGGAGGGCTGGAGCATGCGCGTAGCGCGCTGCACGCGGGGGTGAGCGCGCCGAAGTAGTCGAGTAGTCGCCCTTTCTCGTCCTGCTCGATCAGTCGACCGGCGTCCCTTTCGCTCGATGCAACGCGCACGCGGTTCTGCCTGCTCGCACCATTGTCCATTGTCTCGAGTCGCGGTGAAAAAACGCGAGGCCGACGATTGACGAGTGAAAGTCATGCGAAGTGGACGGTTCGTCATCGCCGCTCGTCACTCGTGACGAGCTCGGCTTCGTCATAAGCGTCAAACTTTATGACCGCCCTCGTGCGCGCCTTTACGGCCGAGAGATCGTTACTCTTGCCCCGCGCCTCCCTCCCCGCCGCCGCGGCCTTTTACTGCCGCGAATAAAGCGGCCGCGATAAAGTCCTTAAGTGTCTCGAGCGTCGAATCCGGCCAGAGGATCGAGCCGCGTCGTAAAAGCGGTGCCGAGGAAGCAGCGCTCGCCGGTGAGCGGAATTACCCGCCGCTCGCGCCACGCGGACTTTCCAAAGCAAGTTTGCGGGAAGATGCGCTTCCGAGGAGAATGAGGCGAGAGCTACCGGGCTCGAAGAATGATTCGTGACATCGAGGCAAGTCCTAACAGCGGTGAGCCGAGTGAATGACGGCAGGGTTATCGCTCGCGCGAGAATTCGGACGCGGTTCATTCGACGAGCCATCTGTGAGCGCACAACCGCGGCAGCTGCGGCCGGTCTCACAAGAGGCGACTTTGTCGTTCGGAATAGACAAGAGAAGGTGGAGGAGGAGGAAGAGAAGGAGGTGGAGTAAGGAAGAAGGATCGGCGGGGACGAGCGGGAGGCAACCGGGGAAACGGCGTTGGGTACGCGATTTATAAAGGGAGACGTAGCGGGCCAGATAGACAGGGTGGCCGCTCGAGTGCACTTTTGGGGAACGGCAGGAGGGTCCTCCCCCTCTGCACCCTCTGAACGGGAATGTCCCGGCAACGAGGCTACCCCCCGGATCGTACACGCGTCGAGAACTCGTCGTTTCATGGGTGCCAACTTCACTAAACAGGGTAGGGTGAGTATCTTCCCGTGTGTCAATAATTAGGCGAATATCTCCTTCCAACCTTCACGAGGAGAAGCTCGTTTCGGACGAATCGTCCTCGCGCAAGTACCATTTCGACCGCTAAATTGCCCTCCCGTAGGATAATGACGATAATCGACAAATGTCGTCGATAATTGACACCGATCGGTAAACATTTGGCGGAAAAGTTGCAATTTCCATAGACCCATATCCCAAATGTCACATAAACGCATTGCCGAATTCATGGTAAGACGATTGACGGAAATGGAACACTGTTCCCAGTAGACAGAAATGTTTGTCACTTAGACAACGTTGTTTGTCCTCGGAAACGAAACATTTCTTGCCACGTTAGATCCCTCGCAACATTTGTCGTTACATCCGAAACCGTGTCAACAAACGTTGCTACTCCGAGCAATGCCAAATCGACCGTTGTTTGTTTAACCAGAATCGTTGCAAAATCAACATCGTCATCCTGCTCCACGACCGGAGCGTCGAATCGGTGAAAACAGAAGTGCCAAATACAGTGAGCCGACATACCCCGTGTACCAGATTACCATACCGGGATTATCCGCGAGTTGCTTCAATCGGTCCCGGAGCATGAACGATTCATCGTCAACGCTCAACGCGATTGGAAGGATTCTACAGGGGTTGCACGCGCACCCCTTTTGGCAGATGCGGCTCGCAGCTGCGGTAATACACAGCGCAGGCATGTACGCGGTGCCGTAGACGCGGAGCGCTCTCGCAGCGTCGGGTTAAATGACTCGTTACGGCGGGCATTAATATTCGCCGAGGTCGGAGGACCTGTCGGGAAAAGCCCGCGACCGAAACACGCCCAAGTGCATTAATAATCGTAATACGCCGGAAATGAAACGTCCTGAAAATGAACAGCGTGTCGTTGCGGAGCGACGTGATGCCGGTCTGTGACATCGCTTTTTGACAAAATCACGGCAACCGGCGCTAATAACAATAGCTCCACGAAACCCATCTCAAATCCGCTTTAATTTTCCTTCCATGACGGATCGCGTCGTTAAGCCGAGCCGGAATTGATGAGTTTTCTTTCGGAGCATTATCTCGCGGAAGACTGAGGGTGAAATGTATTCCAAGTTCGGTGAAATCTTGGAAAGTGAAAGATGAGGTTAGATGGATTATCATTTGGGATGGCGGAAAAGGAACGGCTGGGGGGAGGGGGGATGGTGAAGAAAGAAGAAAAAGGAAAGTCCGGATAATCACTCGTTCACGAGACTAGACGAGGCTTTCGCGTGCTTTGGAAGTTGACTAATGCGTGTACAACTCGTTCGCCGTGTACAGCAAGGCAAAGTAGAGTTTAATTATAGCCGTGATAGAGCCAACATGTGTAAGATTGTTGAAAGACGCTCGCGGCATGCAAATGGGGATATGTACACGTTTTCATCCACCCTGTGCAAATTATCCTCGGATTTTCTCGCAGACTGTCTGCCTGAACACACTCGCGCTCCTGCGATGAAATTCTTCGTCCTCGAGTTTGTTCATGCCGTTTATAGCTTTCGGCGGTGGAAGCGTACTTCGATAATTTAATTGTGTCTTGGGACGCTCTCCTGATTCGTTTTCCTGGTTGAGCGTCGTACTCTCGAAATCCTTCTCTTCAGCCCTCCAGTAGCAATATTCTCACCGAACGATAACGCTTCGCGTGGTGATGCCTGGTATTTGTCAACGTTGCCACCTTTGGGCTAACCATCTTCGGACAACCCTCCTTTCAACGATCTTCCTTCGTGGAAAATCGAAGAAATGAGTGTGTTAATGGAACCAGTAAATATACATCCAGAAAAAAAATTCTGCTAAATGTTACTTATTCATCCCTGGAAGTCTATTTTCTTACAAAAATTCGAACATTTTCGAAAAAATGACATTTCTTTCGTTGTGCGGGTCTGACGCGAGACGGAGAATGCCGAAAAGCGTATCACGATTTTCGTCTTCTATTTTGCGGAAGCGCACGACGAATTACAAACGAGGTTTAAAATTTAAACTCGGCTTATTTCGCCTTCTGCAGCGAACGTCTCGCTTTTACTCGTTCGATGTGATTTGTCGAATGTGTCGGAGGGTGTTCAACGACGAAATAGACGATGACGATCGACGAGTAGCGATTAAACGTTATTCGGTCGTTCGTTTCTGGTCGACGTGGAGTGAAAAAAAAAGACGTCAGGAAAGCGCAAAAACACCGGATATAACTTGAGAATGCGCGACACATGCTCACCACGTGATTGCATTTAGCGGGCGCTTTTCCCTGAAAGTCTAGCGCTGTATACGCGTGGGAATGTCGCCGTTCTTAAAACCCACCTCGAGTTCCTTTTTCCATCGAAGGGAGGTCGATGACACAAAGGAGGAGTGAAATCTCGCTTACCGAGTGCTCCAAATGCGTTGCGATTGAGACGCTGCGTCTAATTACTTTATAATTAACACTTTAACATCAAAGTCTCTGCGTGCTGTAAAACCCCATAGGACCATATTGCCCCATCAGTTTACGTTACTTTGGAGGACTAAGTTATTCGAACGTGCTATATCATTTCGTAGACTCATGTTGTCACGGTGGGCCATATTACCCCATGGGATCATATTGCACCATCAGTTCACATTACCTTAGACGCCTACATTATTCCTATACGCCATATTACCTTGCAGGGCCGTTTTACCCCATGAACCATATTACCCCTATGATCCAAATTACCCCATCAGTACATACCGGTTTATAGTACAGAATTTTTCCGGTGGATCATATTACCTCACTGAGTCGTATTGCCTCATGGGACTATATTACCCCGGAGATCCATATTGCCTTATCGGTCTGCATTATCTCCTATCGAAGGGAGGTCATTGATACGAGGGAGAAGTGAAATCTCGCCTACGAAGTGCTCGGAATGCCATGCAATCAAGACGCTATCCGAAATTACCTCATAATTAACATCTTCATTAGCCACGTGGTAATCACCCCCGTTTAATTAAAAAGAAACTACCAAATTTCCGTCCGTGGAACTAAGTATCAATTTCGTTCATTAAAAACGGTTTTACTCGCCAAACAAAGTCGTAATCATTTTTAAAGGGACATTTGATGAATCGTGTACGTTCTATTTGTAGGTTAGGTTGTTGTATTTGGAAAGAGACAAACAAACGTGTAATGGCCGTAGTGGAATTTCCATTGTCCGCGCGTGTCGGCCATGTGTCCATATCCCTCACAACATGTGGCTGTCGGAGCAATGTACCGGCGACACGGACGATGCGGGGGCCGCCATTGAGGAGAATCCCGGTGAATGCACAGCTTGATTAGAACGTTCTGACGAGCCGCTGTCTCGTTTGAGACCGACGGGAGGAAATACGGATATGCCAATGGTGGGACGGAAGACGCATGCATGGCCTTTTTTCCCAGACATCGTACATTTTTATCCGCCTTCCTAACAAACCGTTCGTTGAAGTGACTCGCGATCTGTCGATATTGGCAGGACGTCAATTTATGAATAAAGTATATATATATATATAATTTTTTTTTTATTAAAAAGGCAAAGTATCGCGTCGAGATATATTTCGAAATTAATTTCCGAACATGCATTATTGATACGAAAAATGATAATGGAAATGACGCGTCGGTGTCGAATGAAAGATTCAACTGTTACGTAATTTTCTTATTCCTCGTTTCACGAAAATTGTCGGTAATTCATGGAAAATGTACCTCTCGCTAGCGTAGGTAATGGAAAAAGTAGGAAAAGGCGAAATTCTATCCAATTTATAATTCAAATAAATGCGGATGGGACAGCACTCTCATGAATAATTGAATGGCTCTCAGCTTTAGCATAAGTGACGAGAATATCGTTGTCTGCGAGCGAAGAAATCTGGTATGAAATTCACGAGCCTTCTCCTCCCCCGTAAACACGTAGTTGCGGATAGAAACGGCGCTGCAATTTCCGACAGTCACGACGCGCCGCGCGATTTGCCGCGATTCCGTAGCCGCCGAGTATATTCGAGTACGGAGCGGCGCGTGACCGACCTATCAACTCACTCGTATCGTCCTACAAATGGTTCCTCTTCCGCAGCATCGAACGACTCTTTTCGCGAAGTCGCCGTTTTAAAAATGCCACCGTTTCTCGCCCGCGTTCGACGCTTGCCGCGATCTTCGCGATTCCTCGAGTTTCACCGCGCGCGTAATTCCCCGTTTCGAGATTGCCATGTTCGATGATATCGATCCCGCCGCTCATATTCCATAAAAGCCGAGTGCGTATATAATAAACCGGCGATAAAACCGCGTTGCGCTCCGCGATATTTGGGCGAGGCCCAAACGCGAGAGTCGGCCAATGGCGAATTATCATTGCCATTTTATTATTGCGACGTTCGCGTGGAAACGGTTTTCCAGATTGGCGACGGCCCGGGGGCGTGTAAGTGGGAGGGGGGGAGGTGAAACGAGACCATTCTCGAGGATTTAGGGCCACCATAAATCCGCTCGGTCATTCCTTAAATCCTCCTCACCATGGTCAGCCGGCTTTTACCAGATTGTGCTCCTCGATACTCTCCCCGTACTTCCTATTCCCCCCCCCCCCGTCACCC
>JABFPT010004465.1:0-11401 GCA_022817245.1 Nixonia krombeini
GTGTATGACGCAATGCTGAGGGCCAAAGTTGATTTTACGAAAAAAAGTGAAGGGGTACCCCTTTGGAAAATTGTCGAAAAATCAACTTCAATGCACAGCATTGAGTCATACACCAATGGATAGATCTCGTCGCGCACATCAAGAATCACTATACATGTTGGTCATTCGCACCACTAGGAGCTGAGATATTAAGGAAAAAAGGGAGTTTGATGGACTGTGATTTTCTACCGAATTTCAAAGTTTTAGCCCTATAACTTTTCTCCATTTAGGGATTTCAAAATGAACAAAGTACCATTTTATTCCGCGCATCAAGACGAATCCAACAAGCCATAGCACATCGATCTAACCCAGTAACTCAAGTTTTACTTACGATTACAGCACCGCTAGTCTGAGTTTTGGAAAAATGTCGAAAAATCAACTTCGGCTTTCAACATTGACATATACACCAATAGATAGATCTCGTTGCGTACATCAAGAATCACTATACATGTTGGCCATTCCCGCCATTAGGAGCGGAGATATTAAGGAAAAATCAAATGTGGTGGGGTGTGGTTGTCTACCGAATTTGAAAATGTTCACTCCAATTCTTCTCCATTTAGGAATTTCAAAGTGTACGAGGGATCATTCTATTCTGGATCCCAAGACCAATCTAACAAGCCATAACACGTTCATCGAAATCAATAAGACGGCTTTTAATTCCGGTTATTATACCAATAGTTTTGGTTCTGAAAAAATGCGAAAAATTTTTTTTTCAATTTTTGTTTTGCTTTTCCCACTGCCAAACGCGCGCTTCGACGAAGAATCCGAATCCGTGCCGCAATCGCGGCTTTTGAGACTAAAAGTGCCATATTTTTGCGAAAAACCGAAAAATAAAAGGGCTCTGAACGTTTTCCGAAACTTTTTCTTACGAAGTTTTTCGATTTTTCGTCCTTCTCGTTTTTAGTTCATCACGACTCAAGGAAGGTTTCCTGGATTTATCAACATTTCACCAAGCAAAATAATCGATTATGACAAATCCTTAACAAACGTTTATCAAAACCTCGATAATCCGTCAATTCGTAATAACATACTCTTAATGCACTAAGTCCGCTATTGCCACAATGCTTTGTCGATTATTGTTACTCTCCTACAATTGCAAACGAGGCCGAAATGACGGAAAAAAAGAGGTAAATTGCTTTTATCAAGGTAGTTTGCAAGCGAGCAACCGGTGAATAACATTCGGGTAATTACGAAAGGAATCCACGATTCGTTCGCCAAGTTTTCCACGAGCCGATGAACAATGCAGTGCCGTTGCCATTCCCCGACGTTTTTATTATTCGAAACCAGTCGAGAATCGTAATAAAATGAGCATAGTGATCTGTACGTTCGCGGCATGTACGCGAACAAGCGGCGACGTTTGCGCCGATTGGCGCTCGCGCAAGGCCGCGGAAGTTTCAAGAACGCGATATTTCGTGCGCCATATCGTAATCGGTAGAAAGGTCGTATGCCCGTCACGTGACATTTCCATTTCGATTTTTCCTCCGACCGATCGGAGGATCGTTATGGCAGCGACCGATTTTTCCTCCGAGTCCACCGACTTTGGGTCTTGACCTTGACGAAAAATCGTTTTTGACAAATCGAACGCCATTCAGGATCGCGCAGGATCTCCATTGCAGGATCGTACATTTCGATCACAGAATCGCTCTTTTGTTCGCCATGATCGGTTTTTCTCGCTCTCGCGAGAGAGAGATCGCGCTAGCCTTAACGCCCGTTTATTGTCGTTACGTCTGTCAGAGCAAGGATGCACGTCGATCGTGGCAATTTCGAAGCGTGTCAACAACCTCGGTGTTTTACCGCGCGTGTAACAAACGTCGGGCGTGATTTCGCTAAAAGGCGAACCGTTCGACATCGGCGTATAGAAAAATCTCGCCGCCGGTTTACTTTTTCCATCACCATCAACATCTCCCTCTATCGGCCGCACAATTAATCACGCGCCAATTTTCATCCGTTTTTTCCCGCCGATCACGCCGTCGATTGATGGTCGTTCGTGACCCCCCGCTCTCGAAAACGTCTGAATTGGTTATCGCGGCGTTACGCGCGGATTCGCGTGGCGGAGGGTCACCCGAAGACGTCGGAGGCTCGGAAACAGTGTCAGTGACCGACAGCCTAAGGCCACCAGACCGCCTTGCATCGAGCACGGTCTCGAAGCTTAAGTGCCGTTCACACGAGGCAGGTGTGCCGTCACGGATTTCATGCCCTATCGAGTGTCGCCTCGATCGCGGCCGCTCTTTTCGCACAATCGCACTCGCCGCACAAAAGCGCCGCTTGGCCTTTCGCGCCGATCGAAATTCGCCGCAATCGTGTCAATTGTCCTCTTGCCACGCTTTCGGATTGTACGCGGATTGAAACGAATTGGAGAGGAAGAGGTTCGTCGCAGATTATTCGAGATACGTTATAGGAAAGTTGATTATTTTGCCTACATTTGCGTTACCGATGTTGCGTAATGGTGCAGAAGTGGGGGGGGGGGAGGGTTAGGAATACACGCGCACGCCTCAATTTAACATACGCGCGCGGAGGTTGCAAAATCCCGTAAACAATCTGGTTCGCTTCATTCTCGAGTTTACAAAATATCGCGGATGAGGAAATGTTATCGGAACGGTGAGTAAAGTCCGAGAAATCTCGCGGAGTGAAAATCGGCAAAAATTCCTCGTTAAGCCGCGGACTGTTTCGAAACTCCTGTCAAACGAGCGGGGAACGGCGCATGCGCCGTTTCGCACCGACCGGTCGACGATTTTCGCGCGATCGTTAACGACCGCTCAATCGGACACTTTTACCCGCCCGGTCGTTACGTTCCCGACAAAGCGGGGTAATCCTCGTTTAAGAGCCGGCAGTGGAATAATGGCCAAGAGGGGGAAAAAAGGCGCAAGACCGCAGGACTTTTCTCCCAGGCGAATACGAGCGTCGTAAATAGATCTGCCGGATCGGCGCAGTGGATTTTCCAGTCCCGCAGCGGCGATCCCGAGATCGGTCTTGAGTGCGGCGACGGTAACGGGAGTCGGCCGCCGCCGCGGCGGAGCCTCGTGGAAACGATCGCCGCGGCTCGTCGGCCATGAGCCGATGTTTGCGCGCGGCTTCGACGGGGTTTGGCACTGACCCACACACACCCGTTTGGCCCACTTACGCGATTTCGTGCCCGATATACACCGCGTGGGAAAATCGCACTTGCGATTCAACGGATAAACCGAACGTTGCTCGTCCAAACGCGAAAAATACCATTTACGATATTTCGGTTGGTATCGGCACCTTTATTTTTTTTATTCCCGGGAATTTGAACGCTGATCTGATTTTATTCCTCGGGATTTGTATTCCTGCATCGTTAACGGGGATTTTTACTCTATATCTATTTCCCGGAAATATTTAAACACAGATTTCACTTCCAGTCGTATTCCCGGGAATTTAAATCCCTCTATAATTATCGATAATTTTCGAACCTTCTTCCACACTCGAGAATTTGAAGGTTCGATTCCCGACTTTATTGTTCGAATCGCAGCTTTACGCGGCGAACATTACGAAGCTACTTTTTCCCGCGACTTTATTCCCGGGAATTTAAGTCCCGCTTTTTGTATCAAGAATTTTTCTTCCGGTTAGATTACGCGCGATTTTAATACCGGTTTCCACCAGCCAGGAAATTTAATCCTAGTTCGATTTCCCGACAATATTAATCTCTCATCGAACCCCAGGTTTATCATCGAAAGTATCGAATCCCGATTTGATTTCCGGGAATTTCAATCCGTTTTCTATCCCCCGTACGGGAATAAAATCATCGAGAATGCACGTCCGTTGTAAATCCGATTAATAATAGAAGTGATTATATTCCGTATCGAAAATGAGCGATACGGCGAAGAATAAGAATCTCGTAAAGCCGCTAATGTTGCCTACAGCCGAGATTGCATAAATTATACGCCGAGTTATTACCCAAGTATTTATTTATTACTGCGCGTGTATTAATACCCGGTATTTCAACTTTCGCACGCCGGTTTACACATGACTTGGCGTTTTAACCAGTCCCGCGGAATTGTTCCAGCAAACTCCTGACAATCCGATCAAACGATCTTTGCTGGAAAGCGCGCTCGATCGAACGTTTCGCTGCCTTGGACGGATTCCCGGGGGTGGCAGTGGTGGGGGGAGAGCGGTAGTAGGGAGGGGAGGAAGGACGCGAAGTGTCGATAATTTAATTAGGGCTTGATCCTTTCACGAAGGATCCTCCGCAAACTCGGTCTCTCGCAGTCGCGTGCTCGCCCTCTTGCGGCAGGGCGTTTAATTAATTAATTTAATTAGCAAAAGCGCAGCGGCATCCGGCGCAACGTTAATACCCGCCGTCAAATCTCACGGCCCTCGTTAAAATATCTCGTGAAATTAGCGCGAACTGAAAAAAAGTCCATCCACTCGCAGGAAAATGAAAAGTGTCTGCGGTGGATGTTCCAGAGCTTTTAATTAACGGAGATGCGGCATTTTTTTTTTTTTTTAATCAATCCGCAGATTCGACGCGATTCGGCAAAAAAAGTACTTCACGGTCTTCGGGAAGATATTTCGTTCTCGTGCCGTTTTCCGGGCAAAAAAGACGCGCGAATCGCGTTATTCCCCAGAACGTTTGTCGCCCTCGATGCGGCATAACGCGCGGTGAAAAGGCGAGGCGGACACTCGGGTACCCAGGCTGGAATTGCGTAACTGTCGCGTTATGAAGAACCGTCGCCGTTGCGCGCACTTGTGCGCTCGCGGCGGGCTCCTACGCGTAACGACACCTTTCCCCGGCCGCTCAGCACCGCCCCGCCAGCGGAGAGGAGCGGAAGGCAGCGAGACGGAAGCGAAATTAACGGGACAGGTGAAATGCGCGGAACGTTAAAAGTGCAAACGAGGCGCGGAGTACATTGCGTGACATTTTTTCTTTACTATTTTATCATTTTTACCGTTCTATCGTTTGATCATTGCTGTCATCTTGAGATTTTTATCGTTTTTATCATTCTTATCGTTTCACATTTTTTTGCAATTTTCGCATTTTTTGTCATTTTGTCATGTTCGTAAGCTTCAAAATTTCGCCATTTTATCATTTTCAACGTTCAATCGTTTTATTGTTTCTGTCATACTGTAATTTCTATCGTTTTTATCATTCTTGTAATTTCATTTTTTTTTTGCAATTTTCGCATTTTTTGTCATTTTGTCATGTTCGTAAGCTTGACAATTTCGCCATTTTATCATTTTCAATGTTCTACCGTTTCATTATTTCTATCATATTGCAATTCCTATCGTTTTTATCATTCTTGTCATTTCACATCTTTTTTTGCAATCTTGCTAATTTCCACCATTAAAACAATTAACCATTTTATCATCTTATCCTTCTTTTATTACTTTACCATACTGCATCGTTTTGCCACTTTCCATCATCTTATCTCGTTTATCATTTTGTTATCTTAATACTTCCTATCTCTTTCATAATTTTATCACATTCTGTAATTTCGATTATTTTGTCCCGCCCACTTCACACAAATGCCTGTCCTTTCGCCGATACACTTTCTCTTATTACTTTTGCCATTTTCGATTGTTTCATCGCTAGTCGCAGATGTTCGCTACACTTCCCTAGGAATCGCCAAAAACTAATTTCCCCGGTCAAGATAAATGTACCGATTTGACAATCGAATCGTAGTACAAATAAATTGACCATTTATTTTACCCAATCTCGCACGACTCCGTCATTGTTTATTACGAATTAGCCCGTATCGATCGGTCGTCGAAGAATAAATATAAAGGGCAGGGTCGTCCGCCGCACGAAACCCAGTGGCAAATACGCGCTTCCGGCCAAACGACGCGTCTCTCCCTCGGCCGCGATCGAGGGCCTTGATCGTGAAATATCGCGCGTCGTAATCGACATCACGTGCACGCCGAATTACGTAACGTCATCAAATGCGCGCCCGCAGGGCCGGCCACGGACATGTTCGGGAAGGGCCACTTTATCAAAGCGCGTTGTATCAGTTGCGGCGATTCCCAAGACGCCTCTGACCAGTTTCCCGCGCCTCGATTTCCTCCGTTATTTATCTCCAACGGGAATATTAACCGGGTTGCTTAATTAACTCGGATAAATCGGAATAGTCCTTATCACCCGATAGAACCGACCAACCGAATTTTGGTAAACGAAAAATTAATTATCCCGATAAGAAACTCGATTTACCGTCGCCGCTTTATCCGACATTTCATCCAAGGCCATTAATTGAACATTAAATCGCACGGGGCTCCCGGTAAAAGTAATTTCCGGGGCAATTGACGAAATTTAATACGCCTTAAGCCACGTTTTCAATACGCGTGATATCGGTATTAAAGCGAAGATCGGTCGGTAAATAAATCGTGGGTGGAAAATGAGTTTTACGGGGGAGGGAAAATAGAGGAAAGTGGAATGTTAGCGGCTGGAGGGGATTTTCCGTCGATGGTCAGCGACGCGAAATCACCGTAACGGTCGGCGACTCGCGGTTAGCGCGACTGCCTTAATTCGTCTGACAGACGAGGTTCGGCGGGCAGCCGGCATTCCACGGCTAAATTTGCGATTCGATGAGGAGGTCACGCCGACGCTGGGCCAAATCGCTCGCACGCCGCAGTTATAGTCGTATAAATAAGCGCCGCGGGCTGTGCCGACACTGGCCATTGTTGTGCGAGAACTCGGGGAGGCGCGGGTGACCGACCGCCGATGTACCGCAAGACAATCGCGCTTCCGGCGAGCCGGAAGTGCGCCTTCGTACGCGAAAAACCTTAACCTCGTCTCGTCCAACTAACACTGTCAACCGTTGCTTAACTAAGCAGTCCATTAACGACGGTATTTTGTCATTGGCTGGTAAAAAATCGGTTGAAGAAATCGGTTGGCAAAATCGGTTGGTCAAATCGGTTAGCTAAATCGGTTAGCTAAATCGGTCGATTAAACTGACTGATCAAACAGGCTGATGAAATCGGTTGACTAAATCGGTTGACGAAATCGGTAAAAAAAATCGGAAAGTAACAAATTGCTATTCGACCAACCAACTTATCAACAAAAATGCGCGCATCGTCGTTGACGGATAACGGATAGAAAAATCGGTCGAGAAAATCGGTACGCGATGTACACAGCAAATCGTGTATAATTATTTGTCGAACGTAAAGGAGGAAAATAAACTCATCCCCGCAGGCGATCGATCCGCGTGTTTCACATCAGCGCGAAAATAATCGAAACACTCGAGCGTACGAGCTGTTTTAATAATCCGATCCACTGGCAATATCCCGCCGATGACTAAATTCGCGTTCCGGCCGTTCTGATTGGTCGGGCTTGACTGGACCGGTGACCGCTGCCGGTATTAGTTTCCGTGTCCAAAGGATCGACCTATCGCAATTACCGAAGCGTTCTCTCTTTCATGTCTGCGAAACGGCAGAATCTCTTCGGAATGAAAGCCGATTTATCACGGACTCGTACAACCGTGTGCTTTCATCGAAACGAGTGTTCCGAAATTATCAACGGCTTCCTCAAAAAAAAAAAGAGGGGGGAGGGGATGTAAAGAAGAAAAAGTGGATTTTCCCCGCTTTTCACATGCCCGCTACTCGTACGGGGAAAAAAAACCGGTAAATAATTATCCCGATTTTTCATCCCGTCTCGTAACCGTCGAAAAATCCAAAGGTCTCTGCTTTTCAGTCGACCGCGATGTAAATAAAATTACGAATTCAAAAAAGGCTCGGGAAAAAATCGTACGAATATACCCTCGGGGGGAGGGTGGGGGGGGATAGAAAAAAAGTTCCCGCCTCGAGCGGATATTCGGCCGGCGGTAAAAAAGGGAGCGACAATATCGAGTGGCATTATAGGGAAAAAAATTAATCAACATTCTAAAGTTTCATTGACATGAAATGTTCGGAAAAGGTGTCAGGGTCGACCCACTTGCCACCGCGGACGCGTACTTTCGACGTTGAAGCCATAGAGACGTGAGATGAATCTGCGACTTTGCGGTTCGCTTCTCTCCACGGTCTCTCAAGATCGATGTCGAATCGGATATTCCGATCGGGTCGCATTAGAAAGTGTTGCACCGTCGTTACCTGGACTTTCGAGTACTGCATAACCGCACGCAACATCGCGCGCAAAAGTCCGGGAGGTTAACTAATCAAATTAATCGATTAGATTAATTAGCTCGTAATAGGCGTGACAGGTTGATTGACAAATCCGTCAAATGTCAATCGATACGGTAAAACACGGGGAACTGATTTACATGGCCTAAAAAAAAAAAGGGTGTCGAAAAGGTACGGCGTCGAGTTTAATAAAAGCAACGATACGGTTCGATCGATGCATACGATTATGGAAAAAGTGATATTCCGGCTTGAGACTTGTTTTTTTTTTTACCCGAGCACTGTTCACCGCGATGTTACGAAAACAGAATCGAGATCCGGCGAACGGTAGTTCGTTCTCATAATATTGTCGTATAGTCTGCACCTGCGACGTTTGACTACGCATGAAATATGTCCCGGCGAGGCCGCCTCGTGGAAACGGTGAAATAAAGCACTTTGATCTCGATCCGGCAGCAAGTTCGCGCGCGCGTTGCTCCGACAGAGTAAATATTGACACGCACATCCGTCCGGTGAGCTCTAAATTTAATTACCCCCGGCTTTATCGCCGCGCTACGCGAAAAACTCCGTCTTTATCAATTTTTTTTTTTTATTTATTATCTTTATCGGACCCTCCGACGCTCGTCGAACTACTCAACGCGCGATTTACGTTACGATTTAATTTACGACGAAGATATTTTTTGCCACGTTGCATTAGGAAAGAAATCATAGAACGTTTAAAAAAATGCACTTTTTTCTTTACTCTTACGTAGATGAGCTTGAAAATGACGCGTTTTCCGGGAGATATTTATGGTTTTAAAGATAGTCAGCGGGAAGTTGGGTGAGAACAACGCTCATCGGGTTTTATCGGGCGACTCGCGAGGGTGTCGAAGAAGTTCCCCAATTCCGCAGAGGAATGTCAATAAACGGTCGAGACTCTCAAAGTTTAATGTTAATGGAACTTGTCGTTACTCAGATCGAGACGGCTCGTATTACGCGAAAGTTACTTTCGATCTCTCGCCGATTTTCCGGTCTCCTGGTCATTCGCGAGTTACGAATCGATCTTGTTTACGCCAAAGGCGTCGTTCCCTGCGGAGAAACTTGGAAATGGAATGTAATGTCATAAATGTATGCGTCGTAAATATCTACGTTGTAAATGTACGTATTGTAAACGCGTGTGTAATAAACGTACGGGTAGTAAACGTAATCCCGGTTCATTGTCCGTCCGAGCCTGTGAAAGCTCCTTTTCGGAAAGAGGTTGCCGAGGATTTCTGCAAAGCCTGGGCCGATCATCGGAAGATTTTCGTATCTTTTCTCGTCGGCGTGAAACTAATAAAATCCTTGACTGACCACTTCCGAGTGCAAATAACGCGTTGCGACTGTTTGAAAGAATGCGGTGTCTAACTACGTGCTTTATGAGCGCAAGAAAATCTGCCTCTACCTGAGCCCCGTATCTTTGAACTTGCACAAACTTTAAACTGAGTCATCGGAGCCGTGTCAAGCCTCGATCGCTTTGTTCGCCGAGTCGCCTTGCGAGTGATTACTTCCCGGCCCGATTCCCTCCGCTCGATTTTACACTTTTTCGTCAAATCGGCAACCTTGAGCGAGATCGAGCGATTTTTCAACGTGATCTCGACGCACGATTTTTCGTACCGATCTGTGGACACGACTTTTCCCACGATCCACAACCCACGATTTTTCCAACCAATTTCCAAGTGACGATTTTCCGACCGATTTGTCACCCGTGATTTTCCAACCGATTTTCGATTTTTTGTCCGATTCGAGTTTTACGACTTTCCAGCCGATTCGTAACGCGCGATTTTTCAATCGGTTCGCAATGCGAGATTTTTTGTCCCGTTTAACAGTGCACGATTTTTCGTCCATCGTTCGACACCCGATTTCCCGATGACTCACAACGGACGAATTTTCGGTTGCACTTGTATTACGTTTACCGGGGAAACACGGTCTTACAGGTAAGCCAGGTGGAATTGCCGGGATTTTAAAGCCACTTTGCGATGGTAAAGCCATGGTGGAAAAACTAACAAGTTTTTTGGAGAACTGAAAAAAAAATGTCTCGGCAACGCGATTATTATACCGATTATTTCCCGATGGAATTGTCATCTCCGTAAAAAAAAAAGACTGATCTAACCGTAGTTGGAAAAGTAGCACCGTATGTTTTTCCGATAGAAAAGGACAAAATATTCTATCAGCGACGAAATACGGAAAGTTTCGTCGTCGTTTAGAATCGTTTGTATCGGTAATTTCGTGCAAGGTAACGCAGGCGAACGAGTCGTTCGTTAAAACCGTACACAAACAGCGGTCAGAGTCAAAACAAAAATAAGCGACGGCGTTTACCGTCGGCTAAAAACCGTTTGATGGATCGTGAAACGGCGAAATGCAAGACAATGGAGGCGAATGAAGAAAAAGTGCGATCCGGAGACCCAGATCAGTCGTTCACACTCACCGTTATCGCGAGGAAGCAGAGGTTGCGGTATCCAACACAGCGAAGATATATTCGCCAACAACACACACAGTGCAATCTCGCGGGGCGATATCACAGCGGAACTCGAAATCTCGTCGCACTACTGTCACTGACTTTTGCGCCATTCATGTGTGTATCCGCAGTTACGAAAGCGTTTTCCCTTTCCGCGCTTATTTACAAATACGAGGAGCAGCGTAGCGATGCACAAACCGCACTGCCCTCCTCCGCCTCTCACTCCCCCTCCTCTCTCTCTCTTTTTCGCCGGGCTGAGGAATTTTTTTGTCAACGATCACGTGGCACCTTCGGGAGTCCGTGTCACTTTCTCTCTCTGTCTCTCTCACTCTCCGCTATATATGTCTCTCTCTCTTTCTTTCTCCACTTCGCTGCTCCCCGATTCACTTCACCTCGATCCGCTTCATTTTCCTTCTCATTTCACCACCGTCCCATCACACACGCCGGTGACGGACGTCGCACGTGCGAGACCAACACCCCCTCCTCTCCCCCGTCAACCGCCCATCGCGGCCCCTCACTGGAACCCCATGTTTTTCGACACTTTTCTCCCCGGTTCCCTCGACGTTTTTTCTTTTTATAATATCTCTTCCTTCTCCCCGACACTCTTTTTTCTCCGCTCTCTATCGACTTCGCCGTCGGCACGAAAGCGGGAACGAGCGCGATCGCTTTCTTCGCTGGTCCGGTGTCTCGCGCGGCTGCGCCTCTCCCTTCCGTGCAGTGCGGGCGTCGAGTGGCGACTGTCGTTTCTTCCCCCACCCGACGCGCTTGCCGCCGCTCAGCCCGCCCGTCCCGTCCCCTTCCTCCGCACACCACCGCACCTCCCCCTTG
>JABFPT010004466.1:0-11418 GCA_022817245.1 Nixonia krombeini
CATTATCGTGTATTCGTATACGATTGTTTGCGACTTCTTCACAGTGCGGGAAATTACTCATCAATTTGAGTGCACCTTTCTTGCACAGGGCGATTGATCCTATTCTTTGCCTTACCCTTCTCGGCATCGATGCACGTACATGCAGTCTCGCGATAACGCATTCCGATAACGCCTTCATGCCTCACGCACGGAAGCAGTCGCTTGCATAACCGCGCGTCATTCTCCCGCATAGAAATACGTTCCGACGACGATGCGCTACTTGTTGCCACCGGCTGATGCCAACAATATACCGCGAGTGACAAAGCGAACACCACTCTAACGAACGCAATGTTTAATCAAAACAATCATTTCACTTTATTTTTTTTATAAAATTAGCAAGTGCTTTTACCAGTGTTGAAGTTAAAATAAATTTCAAAAATTTCAATTAAAAGTATTTTGTAATATCAAATATTTGTTACGGGAAAAATCCATTCGAGTGAAGAGGAACTATTTTACATCAAGTGAATCATTAGAAAGGTATGGCTACGAAAACTGTAAATTTCATTTGTATATACGTGAATGTGATACGTGCAACAAATCAGCAGGAAACAAGCGGTGGAGAAATATGCGGACAATATTCCGCGAAATTTTCGCATGAACGTCGCCGGCTGCAGGAATAATCGACGTCACCAACGGAGCGGCAGGAAATACGTCTCGGCGCGTATCATTTATAAATTACGCGCGGAGCGTGTCTACGGCGTTCCTTTGTCCGATCCTCTTCATTCTTCTCGGGATGATTCACAGCGGGAAACGGCGAGAGGAAAACGAGCAGCGTAAGCAAAAGCGCCGGCATCGTCATTGGTAATGCGACGATTCTCCCTGATTTTACCACGAACGTGTACTCGGATAGTCGTAGAGCATTTTTCTTTTTTAATTTGTTTAAACAATGAACCAACAAAACTCGACGAATTTTAGGAAAACAGGATAAAGAACGGTAAATGAAAAAGATGTGTAGTTCAGATGAGAAATAACACTTGTAACATTCCATTGTCACATATCGTTACTGATGATCGAATTTACCACGACCTTTTTGGACGATGTCGGATCACCTGAACAAAGAACATGCCATATCACACAATCTGATCGCTGGAGGTCAAGTACCTTTTTCCGTACCCTTTTCCATTTCCGCTTCGCTCGAGTAGAAACAGAGTTCACTGTAGCTTCACCATAAGAGAAAAACAGAAAGGCGAAGAGAGTAAAAAAGAAAAATAGAGATTATCCTTTCTTCATCCTTTTTTACGTCTCTGTCACAACGGATGAATTTCTATTGAGCATTGGCCAAGATACTCGACGTTCCATTCATGTTTTATCAAGCTCGTTACACGACAGTCTAGTGTTACTACCGGTCGCTGACCTACTCGAATCTCACTCGGATTATTTTGCATAGGTGGGCTTGACAAATTCGATATTCTACAAGAATTTTCGAAAAAATTGAGTGTGAATTTTAGTTGCGACGTTTCACGTCTTGCCTTGTCTTGTCTAATTAACGCGTGCCGGAAATGTCGGCTCGGAACTTCGATCACAAGACGATTGCAAGATAAGGTATCATGTTACACACTGTTCATCGGATGCGCCGTAATCAACCGATACAAGTGTCACCACGCGTCGCGGTGCTTTAGCGAGGTCTCGAATGTCACAAGCTTCGGACAAAAACAGTGGACATATAGTTAGTCGTGATTGTGGAAGCGTAACACTTGCGTCAAGAGTACGCGAAGGGAACGTTTGTACCTCTGTAAAATTGACATCAATTTCTCTTTTTCCCGAATATCTCCGCCCTTCATGTCGGGAAGGGCCGATATAGAGAATGATTCGTGACGTTCATCGCACGAGATATCTGTTGGTGTGTTTCACCTTTGAGTGCAAAAGTGAAAGCCAATCTTGATTTTTCGAAAAATACTCGGGGGATAGCACTTTCAAAGAAAAATTCGTTTCTGTCTCTGTTCGCTTCGACAACAAATAGTTTGCCACAAATAATTTTTTTCGAGCTTGTCGTAAAATTTGCACGGAACTCTTTCCAAAGCTGGTTACGAAATCTCTAACTATCCAGAACTGTAATAATTTTTTTGGTTTTCAATAGAGGGGCGCTAATCCCACAAGGGTAACTTTCATTCTAAAAAAATTACTAAACGAAACAGTGCAATTTACAATACCGTGCAATTCAGTTACCATTTTGAATCATTAGCAATGGGCATAATGCGCGTGTCCGCGCGTTTACAAGACGCTGGCGATGTTTACGCATTCAATCTGGACCACGTTAATTTCATTGTACACTCTCAACAACTTTGTTGCTTCCACTGCGGAAGTGTGTCATGTACAATTATCCTTCCGTGCATACCGATTTAATCGTACTAATTTGTTTAGTTCATTTTTATTACAGTTCCAACAATTAATTAGGGAAAGTTGAACGATCGTGTAGGCAGGAAACAGTATCCACATGAAGATATATACGCCTGGAAAGGCGGCACGACTGACTCGGTCTCATCTACGGTGACTACTCAAGTTCACGACTCTCTTGGCATTGTCTTTCCACTTTTCAGTGACATTCCCCTGCAATTGTTATTCTCTCGCGGGACTGTCAATCCCCAGGAATGAACCGTCGATCTTTTTCTTGTGTGTATACAATGCGCACAATACGAGTAAATCGTATTATTATGAAATGACTCATATTTATTATTAAATTAGTAAATTTCTTTTCGCTTCACGCCTCATTGAAACACGATCGCTCATACAAGTTTTCATTAACGATCCAGTAAATAATTATACGAGCAATACACGATTATTCCTCTCGATATAACAGTGCTAATTTATTCAGCGCGTTTCATCATCAACAGTAACTAACACCGTGGAAAGTACACGCGACACGGCGATCGAACGTGTGACAGAAACAACCAATGTCTACATTGCGGAACACTGTGGAAATACCACTTCTAATATGCCTTTTCTTTCGATGCATTTGGGTAGCTTTCGGCTGGCTTTTGATCGTGTCTGTCCTTACTTTCCCCCGGACAACGCGGCTGCAGTTTCGCGACCGTCAAAGGAATTTCTCGATAGTCCCTTTCTTCTCGTTTTTATTGACCATGAATAAGTCTGAGAGGATCGTTGGCTCGTGAACGTTTTCATGACTGCGTGTTACAACGCAGCTCTTACACATCCAACGACGGGAAATGTCATTTCGTGCGAGACGCGTGTCATTCTGACAGTCCGATTTCTATCTCCTCCCCTCCCTCTCTCTATCGCGTATTCTCTCCCCCTCTATATTTTTTCTATCCCCTCTACTTCTTCTCATATATCATTTATTAACACAACATAATAAATAAGGGATTATATAACTACGTGTATAAAATATGTACAAAACTGAGAAATACACGTGACAAGATAAGAAAGCAAATGATGTAATACACGTATAAAACAGATATTAAGATCTTCCCAGATTGGCTTTTTTGCAGCCTTTACAGTTATCACCACGATTAATAATGTCAACTTCCGATATATCCATGCGTTAGATTCACAAACGGGTTTAACAGCTCGTGTTCCTCTCATCGAGCGTAATAATCAAATTCCACTGGGCGTTGCAGAGTAGCGAGCAAGCGGTTGCACGCGCACAGCCGCTGGATATTCGCAGTAGTTACGCGTGCCTGCAGAAAACGGCCGGACGCCAAAAGGAAAGGCGGGGCGTTTCGTCATACATTTCGCGCAGCGTGTCGACTGTTAAAAAGCTAATTAAAATCCTCGACCGTTATGCCAGCGATTCGTGCTAAGGCGCGTGTTCGGATGGCGAGTCTCGTTCGCCAGAAGGAAACGGTTCTTTCATTCATCACTTTGAAACACTCCCGCGTTCGAACGTTGCCGATTCCGTTAACTTCGAATTTGTTCACCCACGTTTCGCATCATTTTAACACGTTGGTATAATGTTAGTATCGCAGCGCATAGAATAATGGGCTTTCATTATTTGAATACAATATTTAATTTGGACAAAATATCATCCGTTACTTTGTATTAAATTTAACACATTTATAATACAATATATCTATTATATTTGACACATATATATTACAAGAGATTCAAATTGCAGAGATTTTTATTGCGCGGAATCAATATTCCCTCACGTATTTGAAAAATAATTAATAGAATCCAATTCCAGTGTTTTAACCTGTAAAACTGACATGCATGTGTGATACATATCACAATCAACAAAGATGAGTAAAGAGAACCTTTGGTATACGAAAAATACATATAAAGTTTTAAATGACGCATTTAAATGAATTAAACACTGTATATGCAATCACATTCAATTTCAGGCTTATATGGCTGTTATTGATAACTTACTGTAAATCGCACCATTTTCCATATTACGAAAGACGTAAAATGAAATTATAAAATTGGTAGTATACTGTTGAGAGATTTGTCAAAATGAGAGGCTTTATAGTATATGAGATTTATGTTTACATTTACTGTACAAAATTGCTGATTTATAATAATTACATTTATTTTTCATGCATTACGCAGCAACGAGGGCGGTGGCGAGTACCGTACAAATCGAGTGTGCCAGTGAGTCAATAATCGTGCATATTTCGACAGAGGGGAACACGGATTTCCACGGTCTGGTGTACCCGAGAGGGCTGTCGAAGAACAGTTCCTGCCTGCACGAGTACCGGAGTCAACCGGCTCCGATAACGTACAATCTTCCTCTGCGATCGTGCAACACCATGCCCACCGAACTGGTAAGTGGCAACGAGTCTCGTGCTGTACGATTATACTCGATGCGACCGAGCCGAGTGTCACGTTCGCCTTGGGCGAGAAACGTAGTAATAGCCCCGCTGACACGAATTGTTACGCCATTTTGGAGCACGGAATTTTGGAGACCGCCGAATCGTCGTTAGTCATTGATTCGTTGGGAACATTCGAATCAATGAATAACGCATACTCGAGATGTCGCGATTAGAGCCGTACGGCGGAGCGCGCGTACTGCTTCGACCAGGAGCTCATAGGCGCGCACGTAGGCGCGAGAGCATGCGGTGTGCTCGCGGTGTGCTCGCTTACGAAGAATATCCTCGCATGCACACACAGGGGCTGTTGTCGCGTTATGGTATTGGAGGAATCGCTTCCTCGCTATGCCATAAGTGGACCGTTATGTGACCGAGCCAAACTCCTTATTCGAGCGGTGCAAACCGTGTGCGTGTGTTGCGCATGCGCGTATGCCGTTCAAACTAACAGAGACCCCTGCGAAAAATAATTCCCCGTCTCAATTTACTGCTCATTTTGCTTCACGACGGTTCACAAGCGGACAAGGATCTCGCTGCTAATGGTCAGCGGATAATGATCGAAATTTTTACCATGACGGGGATTACTGTCATGAGGGTCTTGTTGGCGGAAGAGAATTCATCTGTAGCGCAGAGTACTCCGTTGACTCCAGGAAACTCCATCGGATCGAGACAACAAATGACCCTTTATAAGATTTTTGCAGCGAGACTATTGGCACGTGTTTCTAGTAGAAAATTGTGGCAAAATCCTTGTCGTTCAAAAGGAACTCGATCCACGTGAAACATTTTTTTTAATTTCAACGAAATCTTGTAAAAAGGAATTTAAGTTGCGATATTTGAAATGTTTTTAATTGGAACGGATTCTTTCTGCTCTCCGTCAAGCGTAGTCATCAAAACTGAATTTACTAACTTACAACAACAATTAACCTTTCATTCTCGGTTACTTTCGCTTCAGAATGAGTGTAATATTGCGTATTGTGGACGTTTGCCGAATATGGGATAATCAAATGTGGACTGTAGAATCATCGGCCGATGCACTATCGAGTGCTATTCCGTTGCTTAAACGAGACGATTCTATTACCCGCGTCATTCTTGCCACCGGATGAATCGATCTTCGAGAAATCTATCCAGCGTCATCTATTTGTTACTTACGAGATTCATCTCATTACAAAAGCAAGCGAAAAAGGAAGTGGCCTGTTGAGGAAGAACAAAGGAAGAAGCGAATAGAAGCTGGGAGAGGCGCAAGGGCGGGGGGAAACGACGTGAATCGACGTGGTAGCGGGGCCAGCGCGCACGGCGACGCGTCTCGGAACGAAGGCTTGGCACCGCGCTGCCGATAATCTTGACAAAACGAGCCGGAGGCTAGAAAGTGCATAATCCCCGCGGTAAGTAATGGCGGCTGTGGCGGTCGTGGTGACGGTGGCGTACGAAGCGACACGGTACCAATGTCAAGGGTCGCGTCCCGCCGCTATGAGAATTGTTTCCGATATTGGAGGTGGCACGAAACGTAGGCTCGCGCGGCGCGCATCTCCCGAGTCTTTGACCTCCACGCGGACTGTGCGCCCTAGTGGGCGTCTCGAGCGGTCACCCGACTCGTGGGCCGCACTTTTGCCCTTGTCAATATTCCCGTTCCGTCCAAGACCTTCTTTTCTCTCTCTCTTGTTTTCCTACTCCTTCTCCCTTTTAATTTTTTTTAACCCTCCATCGCCTCCTTTTCAGCTGTGTAGATCGTCCTGTGTTTGGCCAGACGACTACGAAATTCCGCGAAAAAGCAGCATTTCATCAAGCGAAATTAAATTATTGCTTATTTCAGAATATTCTCCCTCTTTAGCAAGTAAATTGGCTGGATGGTGGGAAATTCGTGTCGTACAGACTGTGGAATAGTAGATTCCGATCGAACGATAGAATACCTATTTTACGAAATAACTGTTTACGAAATTGTTTTGTTTATGAATTAGTAGGTTCTTGCTAAGATAAACGTTATGCTTTGTGCACTTAATTCTTTTTAGAAGTAATTATTGTACACACTCCCTTACTATATAGTAAATCACCGAACATTTAAAAAAAAAAAAGAAAAAAATTCGTCACAGTAACGAATTAATGAATTCCGTTGCCTCTGTGTGTCGACAATTTAATTTCTTAAAAGCAAGCTAATTTTTTACCTTTTTTAACACTCAGCACATTTCTCAGAGCCTAAAAGAAACCGAAAATCGTTTACACAACACTCAGCAGATTTTTATGAAATGCAGCAACCAAAAATCGTGCGTCTAACAGTCAGCGGATTTCTACCTGCTAAATCAACGTTTCCCATAGCGGAAAATTGACATGCCCACTCTTCCCGTCGTATGACTAACCGTTATTTTTACCCACCTTACTATAATCGGTATCCGGATATGTCGCGCCAGCCGAAGATTAGACACCCGACTCGCGTTGTGTTCCTGCCTCGCATTTACATAGATGCCCACGCAAATAATCAACTGCCAACCCGCCCCTTTCTTGGCCCTCGACCTTCGTGCTTTCAGCCGAATCGCGTCTGGGAATGCGAGATTCAGCTTCGTCGAAAACTGAGGGCGCGCTTGAGCCGCTGACCATTCGACCGAAGGATATCATTACATCGACTGAAATGAGAGGTTCTTCGAGATGGTTATTACGGCTAAAAGACTTCTTCTCGGAACGCGTTCCATCATACCGCGAGAACGATTAGCCAGGAATGATTTAGTAACGCTTCGTACATTTCCCGCCTCTATCCTCAACTTTGACAGTCGCGTCTGAATCTTCACGTGATATCAGTGCATTATATTCGTGCTGCTGATCAGTATCATTACATCTGGAATACGAACTACATTGTGAAATAGCAAAATGCTGCAAACAGCTGCAAATTGCACCGCTAAATTCAATGCATGTGCTATTATTCACATACATCCTTCGATTATATTATTCCTTCGCGCTGTTATCTTATTACTTTGAACGAAATCAAAGGCAACTATTATTACTAGTCTTCCACATTTCGCGAGATTGATTCACGCCTTATTCACTCGCAAGAAACCGCAACATCCTTCAGTTAGCTTAATTAATTAATTATTGCATAACTACTATTTCATCTTAATAAATTTACAGTATACAATTAAATCAATAATGATATTTAGATAATTATTATTAATAGCAAACACATTTTGTCAAATTGGCTGTCAACTTTAATTACTTGTAATTAATTATGTCCGGATATGAAGTTTACAGTTTACATAAAAAAATGACGGACGATTTTTCTGAATGATTTCTGCCTCAAATTGTAAAATATAAAGCTAATACTTACACGTACAACTGTACTCAATTGTATGTGTATTTATCATAGTGATAAGCGTCACGTGTATGCAATGGGCGCATTGTGCGGAATCTTGGCTCGACACTCCGCGCAATCGGTGTGCGAATGTCGTACGATCTATTTTCCACCAGTAGAATCCTGTTATTCAGGAAGCTGTTCGCAGGCTCGATATCCAGTCCACTTGTAATCCAATCATTTTCATCAACTATCACCGCCGTGGCGAGTCTCGGCCGATCGGCTCAACGCAATTTCCTGTTTCCATCAAAAGTTACGCGAAAGGGATTCAATAGTCCTTATGGTGAAATTAAACGCGCTCTTATCGCACTATCTCATTCCTTGCCGGCTGAAGTGAGAAAAGTGTACCGTAAAAGCTGATAGCGGATCTGTAAATCGCTTAACTGGAACTAATGTTGCCGATCTTCATTTGTGAATTTTTTTATTCACATATTCCATAACTTTCAATTATTCATCTATATTTTGATTGAAAGTTTATAAATCAATAACGATGTGATTTGTTTTCTGAGTCTAAGTTTAACCGTTCGAATTCTTATGCCGAGTCTGGTTCGAAATGAATTTTCTTCAGACGTACTACTGTGTTGAGTACAGCGAGAAATACCGACTCAACACTTTTTATACTGTCATCATAAATATCTGTATTTTTTTCATGTTTCTGGAAATTTAAAACGAGATAATTAAAAAATTAGGTAGTGCAAAATGTTAACGAGCAAAGCCGGTCTCTCTCTCTCGAACGAACGAACGAACGAACGAACGAGCGAATGTCACGATCATGGCCGCGTAAATGATATTTCCCGATCTTGAATCGGGCTTCTCGTTCGGAGACTTCGTTTGGCCGGAGTGTTACTCGATGTATAATGCGATGCGGCGGTACATTCGTCGATGTGTGAAAGGACGTTCGTGCGTTTACGCTGCGACGACTACGACACAGCAGCGAGTAGGCCGATCTTGTGGGTAGCGATGCGGGCTTTGCCTACGCTCGAATCGTAAAAGTAAAAGTTAACGGTCGTCGATTCGCCCGAGTTCGCAGTTATTACATGCGCACAAATGCTCGGCGTTGCCGCCATCGCTGTCGTGTGCATCCTCCCGCGGCATGCGTCCTCCAACCTTCATGAGCGCACAAAATGAAAATGACGAGCGTCCCGTACAACAATGCGGCTGTTACTGTCGCCGCTGCTACCGTCTCTGGCACACCATACGTGTATCATACCGATTTTCAACAAGTCACATGTTTACGAAATTAATAACTTAATTTATCCATTTTGTGCATTTATTGAAGTAGAAAGAGAATAAAAACGTTATACAGAAAATCGCAATGTGTAGATGCTTGGTAATTGTGATAAGAGTTGGATCTGATACACTTGATAACATAATTTTATACAAAAGTACAAGAAGATTAATGTATTTTGTGTTATTACAATTTTACAATTAATATCAGTGTTATGAAAACAAATTTTTAACTATTCATCAAGTACTAGTTTGGTCTGAAATAGACATTGAAACGTTTACGAAATAGCATTGTTAGTGAATCGTCAATTATTAGGAACATTGGAATTAACTGCCTACGAATGATTAAAACCAAATTAATTCTATTAACGACTTATTAATCATTAATTTTGAAGAGAATTATTCATGTTAAGTAAAAAGTTGACTGTGTCAACAGACGTTCAACTGACATATTCACCATTAATGCAATAAATTTATTCATTTAAAATACTATAAAATAATTATTGCAAAAAGAATATTTTCTTTTTACTGTCGTGGTAAATATTTATCGTGCATAAAATTATTCATATGAATAGAAAAAGACAATTTGCTATCGGTCTTATGCGCGCGGCAACTGCCATTGAAAAAGGAGTGAACCCATTTGCCAGGGGCAAGTGAGTACGATATACGCCAGAAAAGGCGATACTCCAGGTGTGAAGGATGAGGGCATTCTTCGGTGGGAGCAGCTAGCTTCTGCAGCTTTACACGCATCTTCGTTTTACATTTTTTCTTGTTCCGTCATGTCCCATTGCTTTTTCAATCTCGTCGGTATATAGATACGTACATATATATGTGTTTTTTACACACATACGTAGGTACGGTAAGAGAAATATTAGTAGTTTTGAATATTTAAAACTGAGAATGTAATTAAAAAGTTCACCACTGAAGTTAAATTAATTTGGTTAAATTAATTTACCAGAATAGTCAACTACTACAGAGATATAAGAAGACTGACACAATCGTTACCAATGACGCGATTATTCTGTAAATCAATATCACGTTCTACTAATGGCAAATTACACGCTCGTCATTATTCCGTCTCGCTTTACGTAAGAAGGAGCGTAATCCGCCGCTGTGACAAACGAGCAGACTCTTTCTATACCGCGTCCGAGGCCATGTAAGGCGAGACAGCGTTGTCCGGCGAATTTCATTCGCGAGTCGAAATGGCTCGCCTGTCGCAATGGCCTTGCCCGCTCCAACTTTCTCTGTCACACAGAAAAAACTACATCAATCTATGCAAAAATTATGTTACAAAGCAAAATGTTACAAAACGAAGTCACACAGTCGCCATGCCACATTTTTTATGTCGTTGTAGGTCGCTCGACATATAAAACATTCGTGCGCACATCCTTCCTCGATTTACCCAGAAATGACCGTAATAGGAGTAGCGTACAGGATAACCATAAAAAGAGGACAAAGGTCTATCGCTCGTGCGCTGTGCTCTCTGTTCGGATTCCGAGGATTAATTAATGCGATTCTAATTTATGTGTAATTAATGCAGCCGCTCGCGTGTATCTCCGTGTCACTGTCAGCGCATCGATTACCACCGCTCGGAACGTGTTTGGCAGAGAAGTCTCGTGGAAAAATATACCAGCTTTAATAGCGAATGCTGTGCAGATGAGTCACATTCGATTAGCGCAATCTCTTTTTCCAAAAGGAAATTTTCCATGTTCATATTTATGCGGAATTCGCGTATTTGTAATGTAGTGTAACAAAAACAAATATTTCTATTGTAGAAATTAAGAACAATGATCATGAAAAAATTATAAGAAGTAGAAATAAATTTTGCCGCCTGTAATGTTGTCATTAAATGCTGGCTCTTCGCGAAGTGAATTATCACGGTGCTTATATGTCATTGCCAAGAAGAGAGTTTCTGATCATAAAACATTGGCGATTTAAAAAATTGTCGTTATCTGACAAAACGTTTGCGCTGGCACCCCGAGTATGATATAATTCGCGTAATAGGCGGTTAGGGATTAATAATGTCAGTTTTGTCGGTACACTTTTCCTCAACAT
>JABFPT010004467.1:0-11411 GCA_022817245.1 Nixonia krombeini
GCCGGCGTTGACGGGAGGGAAAGCAAACGGGCGACGCGTCGGGGCCGGGGGTCGCGGAGGCGGAAGTACACGTGACAGTGTACAACGATTTGGCGGTAAGGCGCGGGAAAGCGGAACAACGAGCTCGTCAACGGCTCGGTTTTCGCCACTTAAAAAACTGGCTGGTTAGCGATCGGTGTGCGAGCGAATTTTCAATAAACGCCTCCCGCGTAGTATTTGACCGGGCGAGCCCTTTGATCCCGGGGGATGGACGTTGATAATAAAAATGCGGTAAAAGAGAGAAGAATGATCGATGTGCAGGGCGCTGTGATGGTGGCAAACACGAGGCTATCGCGGGTCAACGCGCAAATGACGAATAGCACTCGCTTATTTGTCAGCGGCCGTCAAACACGTAGTTATTGGAAGCTAATTGTTATCACGTGGAAAGTAACGCTATATCGGAAATGAAATGTTACCTAACGCAGTAATTGGAAACGATAGACGGGTGAAAGCACACTGCCGGATATCGGCAGCCTTCAAATCCGATTAGACGCGTGATCGAATTAAAACCGACAAACGAGGATCCGGAAAGAAAACACTTCCGGACTCGCGACAGTTAAAGAGCCACCGCGGCTCTCTCGGAAGGCGTTCCGGACGGTTTTCAGCTCGTATTCGTCGGCTATTTCCGGCGAGATTCGACCGGCGAACATGAAAAAGCAATTAAAATTCACGATACAGGCAGGACCGCACTTTCGTCACCTACGATCGTACCGTTTCGATGGTTTTAAAGCAGCGCGATCTGCCGATATTACATTTCTATCGAAACATTCGTTTCTCACTGTGTGTCTATAAAAAATATTTTTGTCAAGGATGAAATTTACAAATAGTTCATCAACCGACGCCAATTTAGAGAACCATGATGTGCAACGTTGCACGTAAATATAGATTTACAAAAAAAAAAAAGAGAAATATCTCGTTAATTAAAACTCGATAGTTAATTACATCGAAACACGGCGTAACAATAAAGTTTTATTCGTTTTGGATTAAATTTGTTAAAAGGATGTTTACCCAAAGTGAGGCCCGCTGCGACGTTACGCGTCGTCAAAGTGGCCCGTGAAAGCATTCGGGTTGGCCAGGCCTGGTTTAGAGCGTCGTAAGTCACAGATTTTAATGCCCGCTTTGACGCCGGGCAAGAATAGACGGGCGCGTGTCGCCCCGGGCGCGATAATAAAGTGGAAAAACAGCGAACGGGGCGTCCCGCGCACTCGCGCTCGAAATACTGGAAATACGTATCACCCGACGAGAACCATCTGTCGCGCAGCCTTCACCGTTCGACGTCTGTCCATCGGCTCGCTTAATAGCGCTTTACATCAAGCCTCTCCTCCGATCGTTTTCGCCAGTTTTTTTTCGACAGCGATATTTTTTAACCCATTTTTATCCGCTACATATGAGAAATAACGAGTGAAGGAGGAAAGTAAGGCGGAGATGGGTGGAAAAGAAAAGGGGAGGTGTAAAATAAGAGAGAAATGTTTTATCGGTTGCCCAGGCGTTGTTTATCTCTCAAAATGTATTTTACCCCGCGAATCGAGCCGAAATCCCGTTAATGGTATGAAAACCATTTTAATCACCGGTCTCGAGAAGAAAAGGCCAGCCTTTTCTTTGACTTCGCCGTGTTCCGCGTTGACTCAGCAAGATGCTTTGGCGCGTTTCCAGCCGGAACGACGCTTCGGCGAGGAAATAATAATCGGATAAAAAGTCGAGTGGTCACCGGCGCGCGGACCGCGGTTTTTATCCTCAGGTGGATTAAACCAAATGGCGAATTTACGGGCAGCGGTGTTTCCTTAATGCGATGTTTACTCGTTTACCGCCGTTTCCCCCTTTTTTGTTTCCCTCCGCGCAATTATCCTTCGGGACGTATATCGCTGTCTTTGTCCAACCTGCGGTGCGAGAGAGAGAGAGAGAGAGAGAGTTTCGAAGTCGCAAAGTCCCGGCAATTACTCCACTTTGATCGTAATTATCCCGAATGCGTTCGCATATGTAAGAGTCACTTTCTCGCCACTCTTCCGAGTCTTTGTTAGCACTGCGGATTTGCAACACAGGCTGGCGGGTAATTAATACTCGCCGTGTTTATAACTGCAGTTGGGTACAAACGTGATTAATGTCGCGATGTATGTGCTTTTGTGAACATCCTGGCCCGGAAAGTTTACGAGGTAGAGGGATGAATAAGTTGATATTCCCGGAGTGCGGTTCTCCGTAGATTTATTAATTAGGCTGATTAAATAACAATAGCGGTGTAAGAGTAATACGGCCGCCATTAATCACCGGCGAGAGACGTATCGGAGGATCGCGCGCGCGCGCCCGACATCTCCCTGCTCAAGTATTTTTATCGCTCGCCGTTAATTATGCGCGTTTTCGGCATTTTTCACCCACCGTTCACCGTCTTATTTAACTCAACCGAATTACCCTCGCATGGAAGTCCGTGCGAAGAGTACCGTTGCTCCGATAACGCAACGAGAAATATCGCGCGGGGAAAAAAAAATGCCGGCGTGGAATATCGGGCAAACAATTCCGCGATTCAGACAGAGGCGAGAAATAACTCGCCTGTATACACGCGATACACGCGGCAAATTCGAGTGGAAATCCACTAGAGTCGGATGAATCGCGACGATGTTCCATGGGAAGGTAGCGCAATTTGTTCAAGCTTCGTGCACACGCGGTACGTGTCGCTGACATATCTGTTCCCGACTTACCCGACTTACAATAAACGTACGATTAAGCATCGCACCCGACATCCATCGCGCACGCATGATTTCATAACACGAGCGGGCCGACGTCGCCTAATTCGACGCGAGATTAATCGTCACGCGTGACTTTCACCGGCGGTCCGCGACCGGAAAAATGAAGCTACGCGAGCCACTTTGACGCTCGCGGACTTTTGCCGTGATTTATGAACGCGTCTGTAACACAATGTACGGTTTGGATTCATACGCAAAGCCCCGTTTCGAAATTTGAAAGGTAAATGCAGGATTTGTTGCAGGTGTCGGAAATAGGGGTTTTTACAATTGATTTCTCCGCGATACAGTGACGGATGAATTTTCACTAGAGTTTTGTTTATTACCGCATAGGTATCAGGTTGACGTAATTTTTTCGTCCGTTTGAGAATCAACAGCTTGATAATTTAATGAAAAATTGTCGTGCAAAATCGTTCTCATATTCCAGTTTTTCCTGCTTTTCTCGTTTTGGAATAGAAATGTGCGCATTTAACGTACACGTTGTCAGCTTTTACATTTATTCGCTTCATTGTCATGCCGGTTCGTTCGACGAAGCAACGCGAACGAATCTTTAACGTGAATTCGATTGGTGTCGTAGAGTGAAAGTTAAGCATGGTATGACGTGGTGACCATATGGATGGGTTGCCGCTGCTAGAGAAAAACGTGCCATCTATCAAACACCGAGCCGACTATTTTCGCAGCATCCGTTATCCGGCTCGCAGTAGTACTCCTCTCTAAACGTTTTCTGCATAAAGTCGTCGGGCCAACGTTGAGATTCGCGGAAGAACTTGTGTACAACGCTGAAGATGATCTCCGGACTTGATCTCCGGCTTAATAAGAAACGTGTTATCCGAGAGAGGAAAAATAATGGCCGGCAACTTGACTAACTTTCTCCTCCTTTTCCGCCATTATAGCCCTAAGTATTATGACCCTCCGTTGGGATAGACTCGTTGCGGAGATAAGGCGGGGCCAGAAACAAAGTTTCCTTTTTAACCCAAACTCCCGCCAGGCAAGATCGGATAGGGCTTTTTTTTCCACGGCTTCCCTGTCTAGGGAAATACTGTATATGCAAAAACTTCCTGCAGGATGCATTTCGTAATAAGTTTTATCCGACAGAGACCTCCCAGATTGCGGCACGAAGGAGCTCGGCAGGAAGCTTTCTAACGTATTGGCTGCATTCCGATCGATAAGCAGAGTGCCACCTCCCGGTAATATTTCCGCGGTACTTTACGGACGAGCCGATGGTCGCTTTGCATCGTCGGTGTCGTCGCCGCAGCGGGAGGCACGCGAACGATGGAAACCGCGGTGTCGAACATACGTGTGAAACCATCGACTGTTCGAATCACTTTTTCCCCGGCCCAAATTTGGCCAAAATCAAGTGCAACGGTACCCAGTTCGACGAAAATCCCGATTTCTCCTATTTTGGCTAACTCATTTGTCCCTTTTCGAGTAAAATCGGATCCGATCCGATAAAATTGGTTTCGATCGGCTTCGACTCGGATAAAATCAAATCACGTGGATCCTCGTACGCCTAAAATCGGACTCGGCCTAAGTCACCGCGAATGCGATCGAACTCGATCGGTTGAAATTTGATCGATTGGTTTGGATAAAACCGCATCCGATCGGCTAATTAATGGCTAAGCGATACAACCGGCGTGGCAAGATCGGTGTCGCAGGGCGGTGACAAATGGCCGCGTTAAATCGGGATGTGGGTGGTTTTGGGGGAAAGAATACACGATCAATTATGCGGTTAACGAACGGCACGGCTACGTTCCGGCAGTTAATCCCGAGTTTAACGAGTCAAAATTTGTCCGAGCGCTGTCGCTGCGGCGCGATTAAATTGAATTTCGAACTCGGCGAGATGCGCCGGGCCCGATTTTCCTACCACCTTCCGCCGTAATGCGTCAGGATACCGCGGGATTTTAGCCGGCATTTGTACCTTATCGGCGGTTATTAATTAATTCCATCTCGTAATTCTCCGGCCCGCCCGCTGATGCGTCCCTCTGTACCGGTCCACAAAGCCGATCTATCGAATTTATACGTCGTTTAAATTTATAACTACCCGCTGTTGCCTTGATAAGTCAGTTATAGTTACGCCCGATAGGCTGCCTTTCGCACCGGATACTTCGTTACAAGTTCCGGACATGTCGCTAAGTGCAGCGCCGTTTCGATAACGCGCAGCTTCGCCTCGTACATCAAAATTGGAAGAACTGTATAACGGTTGTTGAAAATCGCGTAACAGTGTATGGAAATTCTCTTTGATGGAAAAGTCGAATTTCCCTTAACTGGGAACGCGTTTGCCAAGGTGTTTTTCATTCTCAGAAGCGCGGCTACTGCCTTTGCGCGAGAACGAACAAACAACGTTCGAGGGGAACATCATCCGAACATGTTCCTCGACGTTGAGTTGAATTTCCCCGCTTTTCGTTTGCGTTAATATCGCCGTTTCCTTCGCGGTACTCCTAACTGATATGCAATCGACGAAGAGCCCGGTTTGGTAGCGTTTAAAATCCGTACGGGTAATTGGCTCGGATTTCGATATAACATTCCACCTCTCGCTATTTTCCGGACTTTACTGCTCCAACGAATCGCTCTGTTTTCACCGACCGCTTTATCGTTACGCGTGCCCGCGCACGTACACGTACGATTACGAAAATGGACAATCGCGGAAAATGACGACCGTGTGTTTGGGAAACGTTGGAAAATGGCGACCTCTTATCGAGGAAAAGTCGGAAAACCACGATCGTTGGTTGGTGAAAACGCGAAGAGTGACAACGACTTGTTAAATAAAAATTTTCCACGCTTGGGAAATGTCGGAGAACGTTCTCCATTCTTTCCAAGCGGGAATGTCTATTTCAATGCCGCGGACGGATATGTACACGCATTCTCGAAAGTATCGCGTTAAAATTACATCGCTCATGAAATATTCGGTTTTACGTACGAGGATTTTCTCGCGATGCGCCGTCGAATAAAATTCATCCGTCGACGCGTCTCCCGCCTCGTTTTTCACGAGGGTTGCGCGAACAAAACCGAATCGGCGCGCGCGAGAACTCGAATGGTATTGTTCCCGTTTGCCATCGCTTCGGTTTATTGGCACTGCGCTGAATCGCGATACTTGTTTCTCGATTTGCGGAGAGGACGTAACTGAATTCCAGGACGATGGGAAACACGGGAAAGAAATATTCCGCTGAGGATGTATCGCTCGTATCGCCGGTGCAATATCGGCGCGCAGGAGGGCACTCGTAACTTGGCCGATCCGCGCGCCATCTGTTATAGGCGACCCAGCCGCGGTTAGGTTCGCCTCCCGCGGGTGTATTCGGATCATGGCGATGAACAGTGGCCGTGCCACTACCACACCTGCGTTTATGTACATATGCACTTAGCATTAAGAATTATACGTGATTTATATCCGGTAATTCACGTCCCGAGAACGTTCCAGAAACGCTCCCCGGTTGAAATGTCGCGTGCATTAACCGGAACAAGACTCCCTTTTTTTTTTTACCAGGAAACCAATTGCCGATTATAATCCTAGATGACGGCGAATATCGCGTCCTAAAAGTGAGATTGAATGGCGGACGAAGGTCACCGCCAGCCGGCCATCCCAAAGGAGCTTTTTACCGTTTCCACCGTCCACTAGACGGAGAGAATTAGGAAAATCGCGAAATCTGTTCGGCTCTCGCGCCACCTGCTCCTCCACGTCTTGTTTGCGCTCTTTTATGGCCTCCCTGCGCTCGTTTCTCCTCTCTCCCTCGGCCATCCTGTACACTCCGACGGAAATAGCCGGCAGCCGCGTACTCGTGTACTCGACGCAACGCCAGTCACGCAGCGGACCCTCCAAAGCTATTCTTGCTGGAATTACCCCCCTCCTTCGTCCCTGTCATGGAAACCACTCGCGTCCCCTTTGTCGCGCGGATGCTGTTTATAGAAATCGGTATTGTTCGGGACAGTCATTAATCCGAGAGGAAACGTCGATATGACACTTTCGAGTGATTTCTATACGGAAATATTTCTTTCCAGTAGTATTTCTACTTCCCTCGGGATGGTCTCCGAATGTTTCCCTGGCGGAATAGTTTTAGCAGGAAGGGATTTCTTTGCGGATTTCAATAGAGTAATGCACCTGCAAGTTTTCTCCCCCAAGAAGAAGAAGAAGAAGAAGCCAAGGCACGTATCTCTCGGAAAGAAAGTCTCGTAATCTCATTAACATGGTAATTTCGAGGTAGCGAGAGTCCAATGTACACGGCGGTACATACGCGGAACACCTGTGCCGGAAGCGGGCGAATGGCTCGTGCCGTGTACGCACATTTAGGCGAACGTGTCGGGAAGTTTCCCAGTGGATAGAACTTGGACGGGAACGAGGCGATTCGTAGTTGTCTGGGTGAATACGCGTGTACCGCGCTTTCCCGCAACTTTGTTCATTTTAATCAATCATTTCGGGTCGAAGTCGCGGATGAAAAGTGGGGGGGGGGGGGGAGGTTGGCTGGGAGGATGAATACGTCAGTCCGTCGTCGTCTCAGCAGGGACGACGACGGCATTATTCTAAACCGCGAGAGCCTCTTGAACGCCAGTTGGCTTGTCAACGTCGGAAGCGAAGGGTGAAACGGAATCGGAAGCGTCGAGGCAAGGTTGATTTTCGGAGGTTGGTTAGGTCAGCCTGTGCATCAGGATACGCCTCTACTTACGGCGCGTCGATACGGGCAATTATTCCGGCTGGCGTATTTACGGGCCGCGGAAGGACCGTCCGGCAACGCGCGGGGCATAAGTTACCCGTCGGATCGTTAAGTCAGGTTTATGCCGTTGACGAGGTCTGGCATTTTTCATGGCATTTTTCACGGTAGGAGAGGTATGGATCGACGGGCGGAAATAAATCCCCTTTTTATATACCGAATCACGTTCGCCGGCGATTATCCAGTGAAGAGCGTCCCCAGTCTGGAAAGAAGGCCGAACGATCCGTCGCGTAATCTCGCGTTATTAATCGCGAAATCGACTAATGAAATGGAAGGCCGATCGGCGAACACTCGCCGAAGAATCCGGATGCCGCCTCCCAGAATTTCCTCATCGGGGAAACTTCGACGTCGGTGAAAGAACATCGTTATCTCCCGCGTAGAACTCGCGCCGCTCGGACAAAGAACGGGATTATCCGGGATGGCGCGATTTCCCAGATTTGTCCGAACACGTTCCACGGTCGGTTCGCTGGGGAGAGGGTGGGAAGATGGGGGGAGGAGGTGGTGGGGAGGGTAAAGGAAAAAGGCGGGATAACAAACGTCGCAACGTCGATTGGAGATTTTCCTAGGCGGGAAAACTTTACTACCAACCGTTCGTTTACACGTTTGGCCGGAAACGGTTCGGGAACGCGGACGTAAATAGGTGCGCGCGTATCGACCAGTGTCTACGGCTGCGTTTACCCGCAGCTTCGTAATCGAAGGCGGAGGTGCATCAAGCATTTATACAGTCTCGGACCGCAACTATGTCCCTGCGGAGCGGCAGATAAATCGTGCCCTGGCGTTACGATTGCTCTGCGTTCCGCTTAGCAAATGCGGAGCATATCATTAGTGGCATTAATCTCCCGTTAAAGGAGCAACACGGCTGCCCTTTGCTAGGGAACTGGCTCCTGGTCGAGGAACTCGGAATATACGGCCATGGTCTTCGGCCACTTTGTTTTTCCGATCGGTTCGATACTCGATGGCCATACTCGAGTTAGGGAAATCCTCGCGTGTAGGGAAATCCTCGTGGATGACGGAAAAGCGTGCGGGAAGAGCGCGCTGCGTAATTACTATCCAGCGCGTAAATAACCACGGCCAGGGAATTTTCCGCAATTCCAGGCCGACCTTGCGCGCAACGGTCGCCGTCGTGAAAAGGGGCTTTTGGCCGCGAGCCAAACGCGAGATCCGCAGAACGGGACTTGCGATTTCCATGCCCGGGACACGCTAACGCGCGTATCGCCGAGTACGTGGAAGATCCGCGGCAAATTCGCAGGTGTGGCGGATGATGCCGACTGCTCGAGAATAGACAGCGGCGAAAATAGACGAGCGGTGGAAACGCGCGAGGGACAACAAGGGCACGCGAAATCGCATTAAAGCGCGCGGCTTCTAATGGCCACCGGTCCAGAGCCCACGGCTGCCGCGGGACGAGATCTAACGGCGGCTTAATTTACCGAACGTTCTGAAAAACGCCGCATTCCTGGCCCCGAAAGAGAAACGCTAATGCACGACGCGCCGGCAAATGTCATCAACTTCTCGCGCTACCGCGAATTTCGTTATCTCGCTGGCTCCTTTTGTACGCGACTCCCCGGACGGAAATATAGCACGCGTCATTTTCGCGATTACTTTTTTTTCCCTCGTACACGCTTCCTCGACGAATTTACCCTTTTCGAGAGCGCGCTTCGCCCGGTAACGATAATCTATTTCTGACGCGCGTATTTCCCCTTCAGTTGTAATATTCCATTTTATTTACGACACGTATGTTATAAATGATTCAACGTATTCGACGTTCGGGTCTCTCTGATTATCCCCCTTTTCAGCGTTATGCTCGTTAAAAGCATCGGTTTCCAATGGCGTTTGATTATTTTCAAGTCCGATAAATAATGCAGATTCAGCTCCTTCGCTGATTCCGCACAGGTAAATAATTGATTATTTATTATGCAGTTTTTCCGGGGTAGAATTGTGAATAAATGAAAGATCGGTAGTTGGCGAATACGGAACGCCGTACATTCACCGGAGTAATGTTTTGAAATTCGCGCCATTTTTATGTCGTTACGTTCGATGCAACGTAATTCCCAAAAAAACCGAAACGGGATTATTTTATGTAGGTCAAACGATACGTTTACGTACCAGTCGCAAAAAGAAAACACGCCGCTGGAAGCTTTTGTCGGATGTAACGACAATATTTTCTTAAGGGTCATTTTAATCTTCCGCCGATAAACGTCCCTCGCTGTCGCTCGTTATCCCCAAACTACGAATCTCGGTAAAATAAACCGACTGGTGTAACCGGTGGATATTTTTCGACTCGCGCGCCCTCGAACGGTCGTAAGTGAAATTATCTCCCCGGGTATCACTTTCCCCCTCCACCCACCTTCAAATAATTTCCCCGCTCCTCGCGACTATTAACAGGCCCGACAAAGCGATTTATGGAGATTAAATTTTCCCAACTGGTAACGCGAGGAAGAAGCTTATGTTTAGTTATTGATCCCATAAGCGAGAAGGGAAAATAAAACGCGAGCGCGGCTTTTATAAATAGCTCGCCGCCGCGTTGCCAGATGCGGAAGGAGCAGCGATCAATGAGAGAGTCTATTAAAATCGGCTTACATTGCCGCGGGCTACTGTGAACATTCGCCGGGAGGATATTCGTACCCCGTCGAATAATAATCATTTACTGGGTATAAGGTCGTTGCGACGGCAAACATTGACACAGCCGTTTACGGCCAAATACCTAGACCGGGGTGGTGGGGGGAAGTAACTTATCGATCGCGGCCCCTAATTAAGACAATCCCGACGCGAAATTTACTTTCCCAGTGAGGCAAATGAGCTTTCGATGGAGACTCGCGGATCGACTATCGGAATCTCTGCACGCGTTTATTCCCCGGCTAATGCCTGCTTCGCGAACGATATAGCGAACTGACGACAGACACCGATTTCCGTCGACTCGTCTCACGTTCCGCGTCACGTTTCGCCGATCGTTACCGGATCCTCGAACGTCCCCGAGGCGCCATTCGCCGGTGCTGCGAAGACGCCGAAAAGGAACGCGTTTTCTAGCAATCTTCCGTGGGTGCCTATTGTCCGAGAGTTTTCCAGCAACCGTCTGGAACGTGCAGCTGCAAAGCTGCGGCCACGAGGGCAAAGACGAATTAAATTGCCTCGCGTTCGAACTTCCTTCTGTTTACGTCGATTCGCGTCTTCTTCCAGATCGGACAATTCGTCGGGTACCGATTTTCACGCGTTTTTACACCGCGTCCATAAAACGTTGCGAACGATTCTCACGTCTCGAATCTCTTAATTACCCGAGAGAACGAGGCTGCGGAACGACGAGACCTTGAACGACTAACGGCGACATCTTCGAACTGAATCGTAAAGGTCGAAGCGAAGATCGGTTTTCGTGCGGCTTTGCCACACTTTTACACCAACGTAAACGCGTTGTCAAACGAAGTACCATTTTCCCGCGACGTCGCACGGAACGGCCGTGTTAATGGTCTTTGGCAGCTTCTAATTTTTTCCGATTTCATGAATGCGGCGAAAGACGACGTCGAGTGGCTCGTGACAGTCATATTTCCCGTTTAACGGCACCGGGTTTGACGTTATCGCGACACTTCGTTTGCCCCGGCGACGGCTCTACGCGCCGACGGCGACAATACCCGGCTCTCCCTCGGCGGCGTAAAGTCAGTCGGGGATTTAAGACGGTGTCGAGTGGCGAAAGGGTGCAGAAGGATCCATTTAAATGAACGACAAGGGGCGCTTTAGAGGGGAACAACTACGAATCGGATTACGTGCCACGGAAATACCTTGCCGACTCTCCCCCCCTCCCCCCCCCCCCGCCATTTTCATTGTTTCCCCTCATCTGCCCCTGCCAGGGTGACTCGAACGGCCCCACCCAGCACCCTTCCCGTTTCCCCCTTTCCCCACGCTTCTAAATTGGCGCCGGGCTTGCACTGCGCGGGGTTTTTCGGCACGAGAC
>JABFPT010004471.1:0-11404 GCA_022817245.1 Nixonia krombeini
GAGGCTGAGTATTGGCTATGGCCAGTCGACTGCGCGAAAGAGCAGGAGCGTCGCAATAGTGCACCTTCCCTTGGCATTCGTATGTAGTCAGGGTAAACGAAGCGTGAGCGCGGGCGCGGTGAAAAAAACGTTGGAAGCCCCGTAAGAGACGGACGAGGGTAGTTGATACGTGCGTGGTGCAGCGTAAAGTCCGCTCAAAGGATAGCCAAGTGTAAAGAGTAAAGACCTCGCTGGTAGCGTGACCCGCCGCGCGAAATGAAGCCCTACGCGTCTATCACGAGGCTGGTTATTCTTGATAATCAAATATAACTGTGCGCACCACCTGCCCTATGCTTTTTTCCTCTTTCTTTTTTTCTGTCCTCTCTCTCTCTCTCTCTTTTCCTTGAATATCCGACGAACACACACGCAATTGCAACCAAACGGTTATTCACATCGGGATACGATGTATAATTGAATTAACGGAATTAACCGGATCGATGTCAAATTACGAATGTTGCGCTTGAATTATACGTTTCGTCCAGCAACAATCGTCGATATGGAAAAGTTACGGTTCATTGATTAAGGAATTTTACCGATACGGAGTAAACCTTTTTTCACGGTTACTCGGTAATCGTAAAAGTGTTTGTAAAAGATGCGAGAAGATACTTAACAGGTATCGACCGAACACCGACCAAACACATAACTACGTATACGTATGAGCCGTCCGCGTTACGCCCTCCCGAGAAGCCGACCGATACACGGCCTGCTACAGCCCCGATTGAATTTTTATTGCCGAATGTATTACTCTTTCAGCCTTCGTGCTATTTTTTACTTTACGGTCAATATGTGTAATATGTTTATCACCGAATATCACAGACACTAGTCTACGACATAGAAACACACGAGTTATCGTCAGCCGCAGTTATTGTCAAATTAAATTGAAGGAAACACCTTTATATCGTTCTTTACACGACATTGACGACTGTGCCGTTACACTGAATCGAGACAGAATATGATACTGATGTCAATTATTTCTGCTGGACGACAATACCGTGATGACGACACACGCTTTTACTGCAAAAGCAAAATGAAGCATAATCCCAGCGATATGAGCAATACGAGCTAACGTGGAAATTATAAATTTAAGGTCTACGTAAAAGTAGGAATTGCATATTTGTAACGATTCACCTCTACTTTTCTAGACTCTTTTAATCATTTGTCGGTGTAAGGACACAAAAACTCGACGATACGTATTCTCATATATCGTCGTTCGAAAATTATAGAGAATTGTGAGAATTTGGTTAAACGTAAACGTCACTTTTCCAAAGTACGTGCCAATATATAAACGTTGAATTCGTAGCAGTGAAAGCGAGGGAAGGTGAACCGGCCGAAGAAGCGACACGAGGTCAATCCTCTTATTTCGTAGTCAATCCCGTATTGTCATGGCTTAATTGCTACATGACGCATCGGCGTGTGATTAACGCGAAAGGATATGCGACGATGCTATCGTTCATTTCCATAAAAGTGCCAATGTCGTGTTTCGAGAGTTCGCCAAACGCCAGACGATCTCTGGGCCCGGTTTGTACAAGAGAAGCCGAGTGCAACCGATCGTTGCGTCGAATGACAACGAGCGTTGATTTCTCCGTACGTTTGCAAGAAAGAGTTGACGATTCGAGAACTGTATTGTCGACGTAGAGAAATTATTTCGGCATTCGTATTTGGCGATTCGTATAGAAAATTGCGGTGCTGGTAGACGCTTATCCGGCTGTACAATACACAAAGTATAGAGACGGCGGGTAGTGTCGGCAAATGTGTCGTAAGACGAGTCGCCAAGGCCGGTTGACTGTCGTCCGAGCGGCGAGGTTGCCGCTGCCTAAATTTCGGCAAGTGCACGCGCGAATCGCCGAGTCCGCGTTTCGGACGCGACGAGCGCTTTTGCGAAGCGGAATCCGTTGCTGCAAAAACGGAGGGTTTTTGGACAAGGACGGAACGACGGGGTTGCACAGGGGAGACATGCGCGAAGTAGAGGAATTTGCGAGGGAATGCGAGCGAAGAAGGCGAGGCCATTTTGGGCAAGCTGGTAGCTGGGATGGTTGGACGGCTTGTCGGGTAGCGCGTTTTCCATAATATCATTACCACTTTTACGCTGGTGAAATATATATATATATATATATTTGTCAATTATGAACTGAGCGAAGTATTTCAAACATCGCGATGCAAGGCACGCTTTTAAAAGCGAAATTACTCGCGAAGAATCGCGGGCTAGAAGGTGGCGTCGCTGCACGCGTGTAAACTGAAAATTATTTATAACTGTAATACGTATTTGCAGGTGTACCACACGTACGCACACGCGTACGCGATATAGGTACGGGCTGCTCGACTTTGTCGGTATGCGTTAGAGTGCGAACGCGTGTGTGTGTGTGTGTGTGTGTGTGTGTGTGTGTGTGTGTGTGTACGTAGGGGAACTCGTGTCGTGCATACGCATTCGAAACGAAAATAGAGCGGACGGCAAACTATTCCTGAAAATAATGTTGTTCTCAACGTAATACAGTGCTTTTCGATCTTTGGAGAGGCCCGAATGTTTTATGTAAAAGCCCGGAACACGAGGCACACGCGAGAAAAGTCAAATAAACCTACTACTGCTTACAAAGCATTCGGAAATAATACATTTTACTTCAAATCACAAAAATACTTTCGAGCAAACATACAACTTTGATTCTGACACGAAATCTTCATATTTGCCATCGCGGTTGAGCCTCGCGTCAAACGCGCGCAAGCGATACGCGTTACGGGCAAAGAACGAGCTTTGTACACTTTGACAATCACCCGCCTATCTGACAATTTAACTTTACGTCAATTGCACGGGGTAAACAATTAAATCGGTGCTGCGCTTCGAATCTGCGTCATGTTATGTTCCCGTGTACACGTAACAGAGCTTTCCCTAAACCGAGCCTAACCTAACCTGAATGTGAAACGACGTGTCAAAATCACCGTTTTTGTGCACTTGATAGCGAAGTCGGATATTGATAAGTAAACACACTTCCGACACATTTTCCATCGCAGTGGAACGTTTGTTCGCATAGAACATAACGCGCGATTCATTTTTCGCATTAAACAAATGCAATTAACAATTCGGTAAATTCTTGTTGCGTAACGTAAACGGTAAACTGGTCGTAAATTACGGTATACGACTATGAGAGAATATGTTTGCCGACGTTTTATCAAAAAAGTTCGCCGAGTATTTCGAGTTGTTTGCATAAAATGTCGAAGGAAAGTTTTACTCCCGGGTGTAAAAGGTATACATTAAAATAATAATAAATATTTTTTCAACGGTAATATGCGCGACGTGGAGATGCCATGAATACGAATATAACGATATATTTCATTCGATAATTATATCGCGTTTGGTAAAGGTCAACATCAGTCGGAAGGGCAAAAGTAGGTATTTTTCTGTTTTGCGAAAATGTATACAATTACGCGAGCTGACATGTATGTTAATAAAACATAGCGCTCGTGCGACGATAGCGAGATAAGAAAAATATGCTGTTTTCAATAAAAAACATCTATGTAGGAAAAGAAATGTAATTCGTCAATGAAATGAACAAACGTTATTACTCAAGTAATCTATTATTTGAACAATTTCAATAAAGAAAATGAAATTAGTATCATAAACAAGAGTGTTAAACTTTTGATATGTTAGAAATATCAGAAATAACAACATTAATAATAATGACACAATAACACCGTGACGAATTATTTTTCCATGAAATAACTACTACTCAAAATATTTTTTAATCATGATGCAAACGAGACGCACGGCTATTCAATGTTGCAGTAGCGAAATACGCGTTGTTCACAAAACCTTGCTCTAAATATTTTCTACATTTTATATTACAGAACGGCAGTATTTTTACATAGTTTTCTCGCATCTGCCGCTAAAAGATTGTTTCGCTGAACAAACTGTTAATTGTCCTTGTTGGCGATTCACGTGTGCTCACGTATACAGTTTTAAATACTAATTAAAAATAATCACGGTATATATGAAGTGCTGAAACTATGTGAAACTTTTTTGACTCGCCCAACGTGTTTACTCTACGAAGAAAAAAGTAGGAGGAAAAATATTGGACGAATGTTTAAAAATACGTTACGTCAAGGCAGACACCCGGTTGTCGGTTAACATAGCCGACTGTTGCGACCAGTTTAACCATGGTTATTCCATATCGGAGAATATAATAATAGAGGTCAATCGCAGACGCGGATTTCGCTGGTAGGCAATTCACGGTCGAGAGGTACCGGCTAACCCAGTTATGCGTTGACGAGCCACTTAAAATTAGGCGGACACTTTTAGACCCTTAAAGCGTCGAATCGCTCGAATTTTAAGCCAAGCCCTACTTCGGAACCGCCATTGTCGACTGGCCAATTCCGCCGCCTTTTCTTTTTCTCCTCCTTTTGCCTTTCTCTCTCAACCTCTCGTCGCTCTCTCTTTTTCTGCCTCCCTCTCTCTCTTTCTCTCTCTTTCACATATCTTTTATTCCTTCCTTTTCTCCCTATTCCCTTCTTCCTCTCGCTGCCTCTTTAGTTGCACTGTTCCATATCTTTTCCAACATCGATCGTCTCTTATAACGCCAATATGTGCGGCGGTTGAGAGCGAAGGGAGAGAGAGAGAGCGAAAGAGAGAGAGAGAGAGGAAGAAAGACGAAAACAGAGAGAATGTGTATCGAAAAAGAGAATTGAGGGGAGAAGGGGAAAAAGGGAAGTTGGGAGAGGGAAAATTGCCTTGTACTTGGATCATGCGTCTCAAGAGCTTAGTTTTTAATAGTATTTATTACACTGTTTTTTTAAGCTTATTCTTAACTACGTGATTAAGTAAAAAACATGTAAAGGCATAGGCACACCTCAAAATAGATATGCTTGGTCGAATAAAATTGACCTAATAAAAGATTCGTTGCAATATATATATACATATATATATATATATATATATTTCGTATATATATATATATATACAAATCTATACTTACATACATAATTATAATTAAATAGAATAATTTATAACGATAAATATCGCGTTACGGAATATAAAAATAACAGTAAAACAAGGTCTTTTATCAACTAATATGTATATCGCAATAATCTTGTTCGACCTAACGTTCATGAAACATTGTGTCAAAGCGTGATTAATCGTCCCCTTAATTTTGTAAACGTACACATGTTTACAGATAAGTTGTATTATGTACATTGTACAGACAGTACATGCGAGTGGTGCTATATTCCTAAGATAAACTAATATAAAACTGCACGTGGTTAGGTTAGGTTATTGTAAACAGTGTTTTCCCATTCATTCCATACATACGTGTTAATCTTTGTCGAGAATTGACAAGAAATATTTGCCACGAACGTAAACTAATTCCGTAATTATGAATACTTGAAAAGTAGGACGGTAGAAACAACTGATACAAACACATATACGCAAATGACGACAACGTGTCGCGCCATTAAAGGTTTAATGTTCGATCTTAATGTTCCGCACTTTCCTCTTTTACTTCACAAGTCGGTGCGAAACTATTCAGCTGCTCGTAGGGATTATCAAGAAAGGAACGATTATTATGTCAAGACGATAAGTTCGGCATTGCAATACTGGGAAATGTGGCGCGAGAAAATGTGACGTCAGAGGTGAAGTGGAAAATGCATCGACCAAAGTCAACAACTCATCTTTCAAGATTATACGTAATAGAAGTTCCGATGTCCGCGCGCTTCTATAGGCCAACTACTCGCTCAAACACTGTTCATCACTCCCAGGACACCTATGGTATATCTTCACTACCCGTACGTAAACAATTTTTCTTGTCTGTGCGAAAGCGCGTGATAATCTAAGAAAATGATTAAGCGAACCTAAGTAATTACGAATTAACATCCCGTTACAAGTTTCACTACAATCTCCTATGCCAATTTAATCAATTAGTCACCCTTCCTGATAATTACTTTTGCACAACAAATTTCAGGCTACGGGGAAATTTAACTGTTGCACATTTTTACCGTCACTCAAGTTGCAAAACTACTTTGCACAAAAACTTATTTCTCTAACAATACCGACAATAAAAACTTTAATTTATCGCAAAACATTTCGCACAGTTTACTCGATTAACGTTCCATTTTTCCAGAAACGCGATTTTCCAGTTCTTCGCGGTGGAAGATGTTGACAAGTGTTGGCTGACGAAAATAAAATTTACGCCAGTTAGAAAAATGACGTCGAACTATCCACGGAAAGTTGGAAATTTTGCACGAACATTATACAATATTTTTCCCCAACTTTGGCCAGCGTGATTATTTTACCGCTAGAAGCGGGTCAAAAATGGTAGAAAAGAACCTTTTTCCAATGTTGCAAAATATTTCGTTGCTTAAGTTAAAAAGAACTTCCGTCACGGATCAAATTTAGCATCAGTGTTTTAATGTAGGAAAAAGAACGTTTCCGGACAGTACGATAATTTACTTTTTCTGCAGCAGTAAGCACCTTCGTACGTTTTGTCACAGTGAAGTATAACACTGTAAAAAGAAAAATATTACATTGTGGCGGTATACTTTGTTGCAGTTCATCTTAAGCAATTAACCGAAATAAATAATTTATCTTGAGGGTTCGGATATTACAGCTTGTACATTTACATGATCCCGAGCAAAGAAGGGAAGTGTACGTATGTAGCGCGAGGGATGAAGAAGTCACGAGATAATAAATGTAAAGGTAATTTCTCGAAGATTTGCGGAAATCGAGGGTTGCCCGCCCTTCCGTTGCTCTGTACCGCTTCTGCCTTTCCCTCCGCACCGGTCGACTTAAATTCTGCGAAAATTCGCATGCTTACGGCACGATCACGTATCAAAGCTCTCGCAAACGAGACTGTTAGCATAATCAAATGGCAACATCGATTCGTCGGAAGTCACGAATGTCGATCAAGCGTGATCGACGAAGGAAAAGTGAGGAAGAAACGAGGGAAGAATGATCGTGGAAGAACGGTGGCGACGGTGGCGGTAGGGAGAAGGGACGGAGGGGAAGGCGCGGGAGGGGGCTGCAAACGGGGAAGGAGGAGAAGGCTTGGAGGGGGGAGTGCGCGCGAGAACGTTGGCAAGGTAGTGTGTCCCGTATTGATCGGACAGCACGAACCGCGCGTATCCAGCCTTGCCGCCAACCCCCGTTACGTCGACGCGCTCCGGCCATCGAGCTAAACGTCCTCAGCCCTTGCCGGGAACCCCTTCTTCCCTCCCTCGCTCCCTCCCTCTGTCTCTCTCTTTCTCCTCTAGCCCACTCAGCCCGCATCAACAAAATCATCGTGCCGTGAACGCGTGTACGAAAACACTCGACAGCAAATTAACGCTTCTCTTTCGAAACTCCATTAACAGGTACGCTACGTCGCGCAGGCTCTGACGATTCGAGGAATTCGCGGGATTGCCGTTCTTCCTCTCTTTCTCTATTTCTCGAAAACCAGCAACCTGGCTCAATTCACTCTTCGCATCGCTCACACGACTCCAGCCGCGTCGCGCGACTCATTCCCATCCGTCAAAAATGAGGTAGGTCAGCAGTGTAAATATCGAGTCAGTGGTGATTGTGCCGGTGACACATCGGGACAAGATGGAGATCGTCGCATAAACGAGGAATCGCAAAGCCTGAAACAATAAATGGCTCGAAAGCTCGCTACGGACGCTACACACAGCGTAGCGCTGGCGACGACCGCTCGGTTGCAGTGGGTTGTTAGAAACTGCTCTCGTCCACCTTATATTCTCCACATTCTGCAAAGGTGAACTCATTCAAACTATCGCTCTGATAAGGTGGAAAGGATTTGAGGGAGGGGGGGGGAGGGAAGAAAGGGGCGCTCGTTACTCGGACGGCCGTGCAAGGCACACCTGCGACAGAGCGGCATTCGCTTCTCTGTCCGACGCGCGCAACGGAACCGTCAATTGTCGCTATCCCTTATTATCGTTGCAACATTAAACAGGATGTAAATTGGAATTGTTGCGATACGTGCAATTTCACCCGAATCGCCGTTAACGGACGGTGGGAAAAAGTTGATTGATAAAATTACTATTTACGAGGGTTCAATTGGCGTTGAGTCGTCCGCAGTCGGCGGTTCTGTCGCAAAGACCTTGACTGGATACCGGGTGCAATTTTCAAGAATTTATGATTTTGCGGCGCGGGGTTCTAACAAGAAAGACGAGTACAAAAATCTGGTTGTCTTCTCGAATCGAAGATAATTGCGAGTTGAACGCGTATGGAAATGTCACTTCTCTTTCTATCTACGTTAAGTATATTGTAAAAAAAAATTGTATTTTTACATATTACAGTTGCACATATTACACGTATGTAATAATGCAAGTTGTCATTATAGTAATTATTTATCGATAACTAGCGCACACATGACAAAGCGGCGACAAGAAACAAAACTCAACGATCTTACATTTCAAGAGTGACAGTGATATGCATTGATTAAAACGTGATTAGTCGCAATGCACCGAGAATCAATACCTTTATTTATTCATCGTAACGTAAAGTAATTTTGCAATTAGATTCCTCTCGGTGCACGTCGACATTGACCAGTATCGTTTTCGCCACTTTTGTGATTAACAAACTGAAAGTCATCGACGCTGTAATTAACGAGCAGTGTACACGGCACTGTATATCGTACACGCGACTAATCATCGAATCTCCTTCTCATCCGCACGCTCGTTACCGAGCATCGTCCTCTCCATACTTGGTCACGTCGCAAATGAGCAATCGGAGCTTTCGACTCGTCCCTGCAATCGACGACTTTATCAAGCGGCTTTGGACGCGCCTACGGCTCGTCCGGACTCCGGAGGGGCCGATGGTAGTTGAAGAGCGGCGGCGTCGGCGATCCGGCATATCGATCACGCGATTCGATCGTGAGCCGGTGTCGTTATCGGCGGGCGCGAATCGCGCTTGGGAAATGACGCTTTAGCCTCGTCACGACACGCGAGCGTGGGGCCCGTAATCGAGGTCGCACTCCGATTACGGCCGCGTTGCGTCACGCGACCACGGCTAATCGCCACACGCGCGTTCCCTTGGCGAGTTTCGCCCCGCGCCGACTTATTCGTCATGCATTATGCGCTCTTTAATTCAATTACTCTTCACCGGCGGTTCTCCGCGAGCGACTGCAAGGCAACGAGCGATACATAATTAGGCATCGCGCGTATCCCCGCTGCGCGGTATTACCCACCCCTTTCGTCCATTACCGCCGGCGATGAGATTTCGGGGTGGGCGGGGTGACCGGCGCGTACACCAAGCACGTGGCTCCGCGTGTGCGTGGGATTAACGGCGCAATTGTGGGTCACTCGTACGTGCGGTGCGAGCGCACCTGTGGATTAAGCGTAGCAACATAACCGACGCTTGGCTTCCCTTAATTCCACCGACAATTAAATTACCCTTTGTCTAAGCTGTATAAACATCTGACCAGCCAACCGCGCTTAGATAATTCTGTTACGCCATTCAGCCCCTGCGCGCTTGCTCTCCCATTCGCGTTGGAGGCTGGCCACGAATTTTTCATACTCATGCATTATTCACATCTGTGAGCGCGATAAACGTACCAGAGTTGTAATTTCGTTTGCGGCCTGATCGAAATGAAAAATACGAGAACGCGGCTTCGAATCGCGCCCGTCTCATTTCGCGCAACGTGCATGGGAACGTAGCGTACGGCGCGACTCGCGCACGGCAAAAGGCCGAGGAACAATGGAAGAGATTGGAAAGCGGTGGATTGATGGCGGCGGGGCGACTAAACGGGGAATGACAACGGAGTGGCGAGACCGGTGGCGGGGGGATCAGACAGACGGAAGCGACAGCCCCATGTATATGCATTAGCCTGTAAATAGAGCCGCGATCGATATTTCGTTTAATTAATAACACCAAACGAAAAGCTGCTCTCGCGCCGCCCTCCCCTACCCTCACGAGCCCTCTTCTCACCCCACCCGTCGCCGACGAGACTTCATTCGCTCCAACTTCACGCCACTTTTCTCCTCGCCTACGCGGAAATCTTCCTTCTCGCGCTTTTCCAATTATGCCGCCTCCACTCGACTTTTCTCCATCATTTCCCACGGAAATCGCTCTCCAAACGCGGATCGTCGTCCATTTATTCCATTTTGCTCTAAATCTCACCGGCTCTTTTTCTCGTTTGCATTATTAAACGTAACCAGTCGATTAATGCGGATCCGAGTATCGACGCTATAATATCACTCGCGTTTTTTATGCTCGGCGTTTCGATTCGATTTATTTCCCATCGACAGGTTCACATCGCGGAAAGCTGGAACGGAAACGCTTTCATTGCCGAACGTGATATTTTTTGCGGTCTGGAGTAGAGAATAGTTGCTTCTAAAACACTTTTTTAGATTTGTTAATCAGATCATCGTATTCTTTGCCCAGTGTCTTGGTGGAAAATGAGAGCGAGACCATGAGTAGGAATTTAAAGAGGAATCGAAAAAACGTGTGGAGGTGCTAACTTCAAGATGCACATGTTTTTCGGAAAAAATTAATATTTTTAATCAGTTACGAGTACATCGTCAATAGTTCTAGAGTTCTCGGTGGGTTTTAGGAAGAATTCTGGCAATTTTTCAAAAATGAAGGGGATCTAAGTTGACTATTTCAAACCACAAAAATTTATATAACTTTTTACGTTTAACTGGTGTAGAAAACGTTCACGAGGAAAGCTTTCAGAACTCTAGAGGTACTCTCCAGAACTTCAATTAGAACTGCCACAGTTAGTCTGGAACTCTAGAACTATCGCAAAACTACCCAGGAGTCCAATTATTTTGTTATTTACGAAAAAATGGGTGCTAACTTCATTAAAAGATAATTCTCCCAAGACCCATCGAGCACCGAAGCCAATTCAAAAAACCGAAACACGTCTATCTGAACCAATAAGGGTTCCCAAGCACGGTTCTGGTACTAACAGTTCCGGGGTTACCTCCATCTTTTTTCAGTTTTTTTTGCAGAAAAAGGCACTTGCTGTCGGAAGTACCGCAATTTCGGCAAAGATTCGGACTCTTTCTTCAAGCGCACAAAAAGAGAAGAAAAAGTGAATAAAACTAGAATCGAAAAGTTTCAAAGGGCGTTTTCCGTTTTATCCTTACCAAATTTCTCTTTTTTCCCGAATATCTCCGCTCCTAGTGGTCGGGTGGGTCAACATAGGGGGTGATTCTTGATGTCCGTCGCGAGATCTATCCGATGGTGTATGACTCATAGCTGTATCTCGAAGTTGATTTTTCGACAAAAAATGAAGGGGTACCCCTTTGGAAATTAGCGAAAAAATTTTCAAACATTTTTTCCACTGTTTTTCGCACCATATGACGCGCGCTGCGCCTAGGAGTCCACATCGGTGTTTGATTTGTGGCTATTTCGCCTGGAAGTGCCTTTTTTTGCAAAAAACCCCGAAAT
>JABFPT010004472.1:0-11405 GCA_022817245.1 Nixonia krombeini
GCTCTTCCACTACCCCCGAGACGTCCAACTTAGAACCACAGGTGCGCGCGCGCGCGCGCGCGACTTTCCTACATTCCAAACGCTGGTACCTGCCGTAGCGGCAGTTCCAACTTTTCATTATCATTCTCTCGTCGCTTTCGGGGACACGGGACGCGGCGGCGTGTGCGCACTCGCCCGCATGTTACCCTCTTCCCCCCTCTCTCCCCCTCTCGCTCGCTCCGTCCTTCTCTGTCGCCCCTGCCGTGTCCCTCGTAATGAAATTCACCGCGGCTTTTTAACACCGTGAAAGCGAACGGCCCGCGACCGTTATCTTATCCCCGATGTTTGACGAAGATTAAGCGACGAATTTCGTCACGAGCGGCGACCGCCGCGACGGAACAACAACGGCCACGATTGTTCGTGCCACCGCGCCAACGCGGCAACGCTTTTTCTTCTCCTTCGAACGACGAACGTCGCGTTCGCGCCAACGGGAAATCATGAATTATTCCCCAGGACGGAAAAGTGACGCACCAACAACGCCCGACGTTTAACATTTGTCCGACCGCAGGGGACGATTTTATTCCTCGCGTTCCTTTACACACACTTTTTGACCCAGCTTTTTCATCCGCCGTTCCTCTCGCTCGTTTTGCACGATCCGAGCGAATGGCGCGGGGGGTAATATATTTCGGAATCATTGTTCCGCTTGCGTGGTAGAGAGCGGACGCAAAATAAACGAATGGTCGCCGATGATGCACACGCTCGGTATTCTCGGCACACGTGATTCATCGCGTCGCGCGGCTTAGCTCGAAAAAATCGAGCCGGCGGGATCGTGCGAGGCCTCGGCATTTCCGGTGCAGCGAGCGTGCAACATCTCGGAAGCGACTGCGCGATAACGTCGATTTAACGAGGAAAAAGAGGCAGGATCGTAAAGCGCGAGCTTCGACCGACCAGCGAACGACGCCCCGCGACGCCTGACGTCGAACGGGACGTTTTTCGCCTCGGGATCGCGCGGTCGGCGAAACTACGCTTTCTGTCACCCGGGAAAGTAATGGGGGAAAGTTACCCCAGTCGGGGAAAACTGGAGCATGTTTCACGAGGGAAAGCAAATGCCTGCAAATGATTCTGGGATTTCCTCGATGGCCGTTCAACCGCCCGATCGTTCATTTTTCCCCGCTTTGACTCTCTTTACCGCAAAAACAAAGTAATTTATATGCAATTTATATGTCTGTTCAGTTCAGCCTTTTTCTCTCGCTACTCTGAAAATATTTAATGAGCTCCTCATTCTCTCTCTCTCTCTCTCCTCCTGTCCTTCTCTTTGTCTCCCACTCGAAGGAATTTAAAATTAGAAAAAAATGGAAATTATATTCGAGTGTAAGAAAGAGTAGCTATTGTGAGACTCGAGTATAAAAAGGTGGGTAATAGAGGATTTGGGATTAGTTTTGCCCGAAGAACGGCGTTCATAAGGAACTGAAACGTAGGCAGTAATAATTTAAATGTCTGCTTTAATGTCCACAGAGGAAACAGATGCATCTCAAAGAAGGTCTTCCGAAGCGTTTCTTTCTCTCGTACCAGCGCACAATTTCCATTTTCTTCGTTTTCCTCAAATTCCTCCGAGTGTGGGTGAAGAGGCAGGCCAACGTTCGAAACACTTTGTACACACTCCGAATATTAATCGGCGTAGGCAAACGCGGTGATAATTCATCGCGCTGCCGATAATTGCTGTTACATTATATTCCATAATTGCCGTTGTCAAGGCTGGCGTAATTGTTCTAACTGTTTACCGCGCTCGACCGACCATTACTACCAGCTTGGCCGCAACAATTCGACCATTAACAACCGTCATTTTCGTAGCGAGAATACTTTTGCGCCGCAGCTAACTAGAATTCCTCGGTGTCACGACGTTTCGCATTCTTTCGCTTCCCTCGGCTGCGATTCGTATCCGTCATTGTTATTCGTTCGAAATCCAAACAATGACAAGAGTATTTCATAACGAGTGTATTCAAATGCCTTTTTCTATTTTTCTCTTCTACACCTGACCACTTTTCGTCTCCCCCCTCCCTTCCCGTCTCGCCATACGCCGTGTTTCATTTCCCCGTCTCGTTATCGTTGCCCGACAAACGCGTGGCCAAATAATGACGAGCGTGCCAAGTCGCGGAACGACGCGTAACGCTGTCCTCGTTCTGCTCGCGTGAAAAAAGAGAAAAGGCCACGAGTCCCGTCGTGAGTCGAAGGGCGCGACGCGTGTTCGATACTCTTGGCAGTATAGCTCTCGCACGGACAAATTGAACGGCAAACGGGTCGTCGAGAGCATCCGGCGAAGGAGAGGAATGGAGACGGCGGATGCCGTGGCGAGGCGGCGCGGTGGGTACGGCGGGGAGGGGGGACGGTCGGGGATTTAGCGGCGGTGTCCGCCGTCAACGGGCGGCGAAGTCGCGGACAACGGCGGGTCGGTCGACCCTCCGCCGATCTGTCCGTGGAAACGCGCTTTTCCCGACTTTCCAAACACGACGGACGTCCGACCACATCGGACAGCATCGCGCCCGCCTCACCTGACTGACTGGCTCTCGCGCCGGGGATTATGATCGATAAATCTTACGGTGGGTTGTGCGCTCATTGTACATCGCCGGTTTGCGTATATTCGCTTGTGCGCGTGTAGAAATGCTCGGCTTTTACCCGTCTTTGTACTCGGGATAACCGTTTCCGAGGATAAATCCTACGCGCTCGCCGATATTTCACTCGGATTTTGCGGGCTCGGAAAAAGCTGGCTGATTTCGGAGTGTTCGGGAATGATTGATTAGAGCGGTCGTTGATTCTTGGAAAACCGTTGGCGAATTGCGTTTTTCGTTCAAATTGTACTCTACTTTCGTAAAAGGCATTTGTTCGATCTAAAATGTGATAACAATTAGTCGAAAAAGAATTTCCACGGGAAGTCGGCGAAATAAAACCAGACGATAAAATTTGATAAGAAATTTCAAAAGAATTTCAAAAATGATCAAAATACAAACGTCCACTAGCATTAGTTTGCCTCGTTAGATTTTTGTTACGTTGATCACAGTTGTCATGGTTTTACTTCGGTATATGAATTCGTGTAGAGTGAAATTCGTTAACGTGAGTTTCCAGTTGAAAGTTACAAATGATACTGAACAACGACCGATGAAACTGTACGTAAACGCATACTGATATGGGAACGGACAGGTGATTTGCAGCGAGAAACATATTTCAGGAGGAAAGTAAAAAGCAATGTGTTCTTAATTTAAATAAGTTCTGCAATGTAGCGATAGTAACGTATCGTTGACATCCGAAATTTTCAGTACCGCAGACGTTCAGATAAAACTGGGCTGACTTCAAGAAACGTAACGGATAGCGATGGCAGAATGATAATTCGTTTCCCAAAATTCAGGAGAAGTGGGCTAATAAAACATCCCGATCGACTCAACTTTCCAAATACGTCCAACGAGTATTAAACGTTGTCCAGATATTTGGGTCTCTCGACCAATAAACTAAATTTGTCAACGTGAAGAAGAAATTTCAAAAGTTCGATGAAACCAAAAGCAATTTGAACAATTAATAGCGGTATTAAAACAAAATTAACACAGGCGAAATTAATTACATCTTATTTATCGTTCCAACAATCAATTCCTGAACTGAAAAGCACAGTAGTTGCAAAAATTACGCACTGATTACAGAACTAAAACAATGGTCGGCTGAGTAATTCAACAAAAATGCTAAAAACTGAAAGCACTGATAAATCACTATTTCAATTGATAAACCATAAACGTACACATTTCCGTAAATTTTACATAATTTCATCTTTAAAATGTACAAAATAACGTATGAAATTTATCGCGTTATTTTGAATTAATTAGCCTTTCGCGGAGTCGTAATTTTTCACTGCTTAATTACTCTTGATTATTTTAAACGTTTACGAAATATTCTCCGATAAATATCGAATGAAAAAATTATACGCGAATTTTCATGCAAATGTTTTGCAAATTGCGCAAGCCGGCACGCATGAATTGTCGACACTGTGTCATTATTGAAGTAACCATGTGTAATTAGATGATAACTTTTATCATAACGGTTCTTCGCACAATTATCCGGTGCATTGTACGAAAATAATTAAACATTTATTTCGGAACTATTAACATTTAATTACGACGGCGAGTATACTCTTCACGGACTACAAATGATAATAATAATATAGTCGTCATTGAATTACTTTAATGATAGCGTAGCAGCGATATTTACGATCATCGCACTTCTATTTTCGATGAAATTACATGCAATTAATTTATTAGCGACGGTCCGTTATGCCGTAGAAACCTCCCGAGCTAAACAACGAGGAGCCGCGAGTTAAGTGGACCGATAAGAAGCCGAGACTCTAACATCCTCGTATGCTAAGCGCGTGTGCAAATTTACATAGTATTAGTTTCACGTTAGATACCGCGCTGCAGCCCGACACAGATCGCTGTTCCAAACGCTCTGTAATAATCGCGCGATTTTCCACATTGAACCGAGGCGAAGTGACTTTCCACGCGTTGCGCAATACCGGTTTTGCCATGCAGTATTTTCATACCACGTATAATTATTTGCCTCAAGTTTACTGAACGCAATGAGAGCGCAATGAGGAGAAAAAAGCGAAATAGAGAAAATGTGATGATGCAAGAGTGTAAAAACAATAGATTATTCGTCGAAGGAGGAAGGAAGTGTTTCGCAAGGGAAGATTCAGGCCTGCGAGAAACAACCGGACTCGGTGCTCGGCCAGTGCCCCTGAATTTTACCGGAGAGATAACGCTCGCCAGGAAGGAATATTTCGGCTCGTTATTTCGGCAAGAATCAAATGCACGGCGGAAGAGCGCGATAATGAACGGTCTGCAGTCGAGTTCACGGTTTCGTGGAAGGCGGAATCGAAAATAACCGGCTTAGATGCAGAGCAGCGGCGATGGAGAAGAAGTGAAAAGGGAAGGATGGAGTCGGGTCGGCGGATGGTTCGACGAGGGGTGAATTAGGGGCGAGTCCCCGGGCACCTGCAATTATCCGCTCTAATGAGCAAACAGTCCGCTCCGCCGCGTCTCTCAGCCGCCCGGGCTCTCTCTCTCTCTGTCTCTCCCTGCCAGTCCGTCCGTACGCCACTCTCGCCGGGCTAACGTTTCCGCCGGCATCGCGTGGAGTAATGAAGATTATTAAATTAGTGCCTCCTGCATCCAGCCGTCTTTCCAGGGAAAAGTTCGCGCGTCTGCGAGCGTGCGAAAATGCTCGCTCGCGGGCCGATCGGTTAACGACATCACCGCTGCTTTCGCCGAGGAGGAAAGTGGGGAGGGTGAGGGGGAGGTGTGTTGCGTGATAACAAAGCAAGTGCCGAAAACGCGGTGTCAAATGAAAACTGAAAAATTGTCGAAAAATTATCGACGCTTGGCCCGCGAATGTGGAGGACAGGCGATCGACTTTGCGAAGGTCGCAGGCGTGAACCGAGAGTGACCGGCCGAGGCATTACGGCGAACAATAATGAAACGCGCGGCGTGTCATGGAAGAAAAGGAACGTCCGGAACGGCGGCTTTTGTCGTTGTCCGGGGACCCGTTTGGCAAAAGGAAGACGCTGACGAGCGCGTCGCTGCCGCAGAATGCGTTCACCCCGCCTCGCCCAAACGCCACGCCCGCCATTCACCTTCAACTTGGTCCCACCGGACAGTCACGACCGAGCGCGGCCTGTGCTCTCTCGCCGACACGGATACGCGCGCTGTTCGCTGAAAATCGCGCGAGCGACAAGGAGCGACGTAGCTGCCGGTCCCTGCGCGCCTGCCTTCGCGAGAAGGAGAGAAGAGCACGGGGAGTGAGAGAGGGTGCGAGAGAGAGAGAAACTCTATACTACCTGCCAGTCGAACAACGAGCGATCCGCTCGATAAATACCGGAATCAAAACCAGACAAATTGTACCGGACAGAGGCCTTGAACGCGGGCGGAAAGGTATGCGCGGTGGAAAATTGCAACCCCGCCTAGAAACGCTCGCAAATTACATCCGTTTACTTTCACCCGCGCAATCGCCCGTTTGCTTATCAAACAACGCTACTAACCGCGTTCTATATTCCCGCCCGGTATGAAAATTGTCGCCGCGAGACTGCTGCGGGAAAGGCCGGTTTTGAAAGAGCGTAACGCCGGTTGCCGGTAATGGCAGCGGTGAAAAAGTCCGTTGACGGGTCGTCATTCCGCCCGGATAAATTGCGATCTCGCAAGCGCTCACGCCCGCAGACAGTCGAATCGTAACGGAGTATTAGGATCGCGCGCCTCCAGCGGTTGGCCGGTCGCGTCGGCTGCGACACCGGCGACGGCACTCGGCTCTATTAGCCGAGTTGAAACGGTGCTCCCGCTCGAACAGCGGAAACGCCCGCTGAAACGAGGTGAAGGCTAACGGCCAGATACGGCGATACTACGGCGCTCGCGGTACCGGCGACAGCGGCGACTCGTGGGGAGCAACCGGCGGCGAGGGAAGCCGCGTTTTAATGCTCCTCGCCGCTGCCTAATTGTAAATAAGCGGGTTGCATAACGCGTTGCACGTGGCGTCGCCGAGCAAGCCGTTCTGCTACGGCCAGCGTTTCTGCCAGCGTTTTGCAAGCGACGATAACAGTTCCGTCCCGCGGCGATAAACGCGCTTTCGATTTCGACCCGTGTTTTTCTACGACAAGGAAACCGCCTTCTTGGTCTGTAGAGAAACCGAGATTTCCTACGCGACATGCATTTTTGGAAAACCGCCGTAAAAAGTGAAAAATCGGTCGAAAGTGGTAAGTCGGTAAAATAGAGAATAATATATAAATAAACGTGGGTTGTAGTTCGTTCGAGGGAAAGTGACGCTGCCGACAGAGAATACCGGGAAAAGGCAAATGTGGAGCACCGGTGACTTCCCCGCTGGAAGCACGACGGCGCATGCCAGCGGATGATGCGTAACGCTGACCCGATACTCGTTATCAGCCCTCGATACCGGCAAACGCGGCATCGACGATTCGGTCGCGAGATTCTGCGGAAAGGGAGAGACACCCGTTACGTGGACAGACCACGCGACGTATCGTGCGACACACGAGAAGGGCGTGTCTCTGTCGCTCAACTGCGCAGTTTGTTGCACGCGTTGAGGCCGCGCTCGCGCGCGCACTCGCGTCTCCGGCCGCGCGTGTGCGTGCGCGCGTACATGCGGGCGAGCCGTGTACGTTTGTGCCGAGAGAGCCGTACGGGCGTTACACGAGCACCGGCTCTACTCACGTACATACGTGTGCACACGCGCGCGTGTCAAAGTCACCCGCGGACGGTCACACTGATTTTTGCACGCCTCGCGCGCGCGCGCACACGCCAAACCGCATCGCGCTGACAACCGATTTTTGCCAGTGGTGCGCGATATCGAATTGCCGCGTTTTCCTATTACGCGTAACGCGCGGCAATATTAATAACACACATACAGGGATTAATAGAGACACTAACGTCGGTAGGGAATTGCACGTTGCAGATAAATAACGTTGAATAACAAAGTTAAATTCTTTCATATCACGGTGAACCGATTTCGTCAGATTTCCTAGTGTTCGACCTCGCGAGGTTGAGAAGCTGTGTAATCAATCTCTTAGAAAAAGCTTACGAGTGAAATACGAAAGATTTGCCGTTTTTAATTTTTAATTCTTTTTCTACGCAGGTCGCTATTTCAGACGTATATTTGTACACATGTATACACGTACAAATTGATTGGTTTTTTCATTATCAAATGGCCAAGAGTCGGCTTACAAGCTCCGCCGTCATTTCTACAGCTCGATTCCACATCCCGTGGAAATTGGTTTGTCCCTGCTGCGCGACACGCCGCAATCGCGATATCCGCGCTTGCGCCTATAAACGCGTTATTCAAAAGCCGCTGCACGCGATGCCACCGGATCGAGCGACTCGGCCGCGTCAACCTCGCTTTGATACGCGCGTGACGATCCGGAAGAGTTTTCATTAACTCTTCCCACCAATAACGGCTGACGGGAATGTCGAATAGAGACTCGAGACATCGGAGCAGCGGCAAAATCTTTTCACATTTCTCGCGGTTATTCGGCAGAGTTATTCGCGGTTATTCGGTGTAGCTTTGCTCGCGTTGCGAAAGAGAAAAAGTAGCTGTTGCGGCAGAAAAATGGCGAGGAAAGCGGTAACGAACTGGCCATTGCCGCCGGAATCAAAGACTGCGATATCGCAGCGGACATTCCTGGCGCGCTAGTATCAGCGGATTTCTCAGCCGGGCGAATCCGTTTTTTACAACGTCGGCACTGATAAGGTCGATAAGAGAGCGAGCCGGTCATTATTTCTGGGGAGAGAGAGAGAGTAGCGCGTACGAAATAGCCCTTGTCAAGAGCGTATGCCGTCGCGGCGGAGGTGGAGCTTGATCGAGAGGCGCGATAAATTTCCTGTCCGGCCAAGACGAGGAAAGAAAAGCCACCCACTGACTCGGCGAATTCAGCGGCGAGCCGCGGGAGTTTTTGGCAAAAGCGCGTCGTCGCCACCGAGGAAAGTAACTACCGTCATTTGCCGCGACACTGGCTTCCCAAACGCGTTTAATCGATACTGCTGCTTTTCGAGTGTCGCGTCGATCGACCGTTGGGAGAATAACAGGTTCAAGTGCGAACGTCGGGAAAATGTAAGGCATGTTGGTGTGCGTGCGAGTGTCGGGCAAACGGCGCAGCTCGCGACGAGGCAGTGGCCGCGGCGGTGAACTGGCGGACCAAAACGGTGCCTCGGCGGTTTCTTCCTCGTGTCTGTGCCACGGCGGATCATAATGCGTGTCGGTGGTAGGGGTCCCCCTACTTCCGGCGAGCCATCTCCGGTAGAACGCCCACTCGCATCTCGACCCGCCGGAGCGTGCACTCCCTCCTGTCTATGACCTACGTTATCGCCCCCCAATTACCCGGAATAATCACGCTCGGCTGGATCGTTTGCCGCGAGAATCTTACGGTGACACGCGTTTTTACGCCGCATCCACCTACGTTAATTGAATCGGCCGCTGCAGCCTTTAATTACCCGAGCAGAAAATGAACGACATTATGGCCATGATGTAGACCGGATCGGATTGCCCGATTTCACGAACCCTGATAAGCGTTCCGTGGCCGCACGCACGCACTGTGACTTTGGGCTTTTCTAGCTATGGCATACCGAGCCGGGCAAAGGGAATTTTCAGTTTTAACGTAATTAATCACTCGCTTTGCCGTACTTTCCAACGCGCGTGAAACGAACTTATCACGAACGGCCAACTTGTTATTTGCGATACAACAGTAATGGAAATAACGAAAGCTTACTACATAGCAACGTACAAAATGAGAAAACCTATTTATTTTCCCTTATTGAAAATAATGTGCAGTTATTTAAGTAAACGATACGAGACAAAGTACCGATTTACAGCAACTGCAGAAAATCGCAAAACAGATGTGCGACTCGGTATAGTTGAATCAATGGTCGATATATCAAAACAGGCGGATTTTTGCTTCGTATTAAATGTGTATGACACAGGTGAATGTCAAATTTCTACAAATTTGTAAACGTTATCAGTTGTTTGCGTGACGAGGATTGTCTATGAACGTTGAAAATCCCACAAACAGCAATTTTGCAATCGGTGTATTATCTGGCTCATATTGTTCTTGAAGCGGCGACTGAATTAATCGCTTATTTCATTAATTGTGTTATTACACAGATGAACATTGACTTTTCAAGCACATCACACGCGAAATAATCTATTCGTTACGTGATCGGCAGACGCAGTTAATAACATAAATACTGTATCGTGAAAGAAATTTACTCTGCGAGATGTTTTTGCTCACTGCACGCTCCCATTTTCAATACTTTAATATTCCACATTTTCGTCAACGTGTCCTTCCTTTTCTAGAGGAAAAAAGATCTTTAAGTCGAATTTACATCTGAAACGCAGTATTGTTCGCGTATCCCAGATATAAAATGTTGCGTAAATCTCGCGAGAATCCGACAAAGGCTATGCCCAAGACTGAAATACGCCGAGAAATATCAAACGAATGTAAATTTCAGATCACTATATCGAGGCCTGTTTTGGATTACAAAAAAAAAAGTAGGAAAAGCTGTCATGTTTCTCATCCGAGGCTGATTAATAGTACGAATCAGGCAACTTTCCATGGCCGAGTCTTATCATGGTTTACTCCGCAACATCACGCGAGCGATTCAGTGTTTGACGTTGGCCTAATTAAATTCTCACCGAGTAATTACATGCGCGCGTATATCTGGCAATTTGTACCACGCGTTGTAATTAATCAAATAATCCACGTCGCTCGGCCAGGCTCGGTAAAAGGCACCGGAGCTGAACGAGAGCCGATTCGATTTCATCCGCGAAATAGCGCTGAACCGATGACCTTCGCGGCGAGCGGTTGCCGAGTAGCCGGAAGACGCGCGTTGTCTAAATAACGGTCGCGCAATCAACGCTTTAATGTTCCAGCTTTGTCCATAGCAGCGTCGCAGATTCCTCCAACGCCGACCGAGCGTTTTCTCCCGACTGTGTCAATATTTGCTTCCGTTTTGTTCGTCGCTCCTGTCCCTTCCGGTAGTCGGCCGTGTCCGCCGTCGCTGGATATTGCAACCCACGTAATATATTCAGCGGCGCGAAAACGACGAGGTTTGCAAAACGACATGGCCCGGTCGATTGTTCGCCCGGTGCTTCGCCGTAGGGTAGAGAACAAGGGGTGTCCAGGAGGACGAACTTTTGGCTGGCGTAAATGGTCATATTGGTAACCAATACAACTGTGAAATATATATATTTCCGATGTGAAATTTCCACTCGGGAAGAGAAACAGAGAGCTCGCTCGTTCGGCCGACGACGATAGTCAAGGATCCAGCTAAGGATTATAACGAGGCCCTCGCGCGACGAAAAAATAGCGAAATGGGCGACGGGCAAACGGCTGCAGCGTAAGCCGTAACGTTACCGAACGCGCGCAAAAACTGGCAGCGACGGCTTTCCGCCGTCATCTGCCGTTAGCCGCGCGCGGATTCTATACGCGCGCATTACCCCCCTCGACAAGGCGACGCCCGACGAAAGAAGGGAATTACCATTTTCCGCGAAAGGCTCATCCCTTGGCGACCGCCGAGACTACCGGACACGCCGCTTCATCGGTGAACGGCGAGTGTCGACGATGCATTACTTCGTCGACGCGGCCCATATTCCCCCGAGAACACCAATGACATCCCCCTCCTTCCCGCACGACTATTTCGCCCGATCTTGCCCGATCTCGCCTCCTCTCGATTCGCCCCGATTTTTATCCGGTCGATCGGCGGCAATCCCCGGATGTGCGGAAACCAGAGCCGTAAACCACCGTCGCGACTGGCGCACAACTCCCAGGCTAGCGCTCGCAAGGGCATCCTTTTAACTAGCAGTAGAAAGTGTAGGGGTCTCGACTTCCGCGCGCGGAAGGC
>JABFPT010004474.1:0-11404 GCA_022817245.1 Nixonia krombeini
ATCAGTGAATTCTAATAATAAGGATAATAAACAATCTCATACACGGTACATATTAACCCTGCGTGCTAGTAGTGACAATAAAATGTCTAATACTAACCTACCAACATTCAGATAAAATTGCTGTGACGTTCACAAATATTTTCTCATACTTTTTCGAATAAAATTATACAAGACTGTTCAATGTATACGAATCTTATTTGAACTAAAAAAATATAGATTTGTCAAGTCGACCTGGAAGAATCTGTAAAAAATGATACAACCATCTGACATTTGAGTATTTGTTATTATATGGTAACGTAATCAGTAATGTAATTGTGTTTTTAAATATTCAAAAGCCATTACAAGTCAAATGCTTTGTTTCCTATTTTTTCCCATTTTTCGTTTTCTAAATAGTTTTTATATTGATAATGAAACTATTTGCTTCACACGCAAAACGACCTTTTTTTATTAACTTCCGTTAATTTGTTTTTTATTAGAATTATTTGTATTTAATTTTACTTTTAATACAGAAAATATTATCTGAATAATATTGTACCTTAAAATTGAGTTTTCTATTTCATTGACATAACTTAGTTTATGCTATGTCTGGCATAGTTTGAACTTATTTTTTTTGTCTCACACATGTTTCAGTCGATAATGTTTTTTGTTTACAAGTTACATTGAAATTCTAGTACGTCACGCACTGTAGTGCTGTGCTAGGCCAGAGTACCAACTTAAATTTTATCCAGCGGCCATTTACGTAGATACGAGATATAGATTAGGCTTTTGACTAACTGAGAAGTAAGTTATCCAAGCCAAGTAAATGTTTCATTTATTTTCATTTGATGTGTTTTATTGTGTGATTTTCATTATAGAACATTTATTTGTCATAACGTAGATAATAATAGAGTCCACAGGTAAGCGGATTATTTTCTTCCAAATAAGCACAATAAATTGCAAATTTAATTGTTGTTATGTGGGTTTTCGCGCGATTTCCGCTTGCGGGCGTTTCTACGCCATGAAAACGCGAAGGGAAGATGTTCGTAAAATAATAAAATACGTTGTTTGTTTTAAAATGAGATATATTTTCGAAATACATTTGAATTTAGAGAAATAAGCGCGTTAAATATAATTTCCTTTTGTTTTTGTTGTGTTGCCAGCATGGCGCGATGAATATATTATTTTATTAATTGACGGTCGATATGTGTGTTACGAGTTTTGTGTCTAGATTAGGCTCTTGCGCTCTCGACGACGAGGGTTTTTATGCTCTTATTTCCGAGGGTGGGAGTCGGGAAAATGTTATTCCGACGTAACTGCGTAATATAATAGTGTCCTTCGCTGGAGTTTTGGGGAATCAAAGTTTTTAGCATGATTTTTCAGCGTAAAGGCGACAATACGTTGTGGCCATTCGACTTAGTTTATATTATCGGCGAGCGTTTTCGAGCGTCGTCGCGGACGACGATGGCTCTTAATTGCTTTTCTGTAAGTTAGGACGATCTGGGCATTTTTCATATTGATGGTTTTTAAAACGTCTCGACTGCTGACTATATCTGGTATTGACAGCAAAGTTACGCACGTAACAATTGTAAAAAAGTTCGGTTCGTGTGAAAATTGTTTACAAAATCTGCAACATAGTCGCTTTCATGTCGCGGTTACAATATAGATGTTTGATGGCGTTCTAAGTAGTAAATATAACAGGCCACTGACATCACATTTCTCAAGAATTGTCGACTTATTGAACAAATGCGGTGAACGTGAGTAAGGAATGGCTGGTACGTGTGGAACAAACAACAATGTTTTAGGAACTGTAACGAATGAAACTGCGAAAGGAGCAATTTCAAATGGTGTGTTAAGAAAAAATAAATTTTGAAAATGAAATTTTGTAAATAAAATTTTGAAATTGTTAAAAAGTATAAACGCGAACGATAGTGATTTAAATTTATAAGTGACTAACGCTGACTGAGTATTGTAAATGAATTGCAAATATGTCATTTTATACTATTTTGTATATTTTACTTTATTAGTTTAAACTACCTAATAATGATCTCAAATTTGAATTAAAACAAACATTTTATTTAATGATATAAGAACAATCAAGAAATGATTTTTTATTTATCTCGTTTTTTATATCATACCTTTTCCTTTTCCAATTAGAAATTATAATTTTAATTAATGTAAAGTAATATATATATATACTTCAATATGTGGGCACAATGAAATAATTTGAATTTCGCGCCACTCCCCGCAGCTGTATTTTCCCCATAGTGTTACCTAAGGTACTATCCAGGTGGCATTCAGGAACTATTCATTCTTATGAGATCTTCCACATCGTGAGTTCCGTTCAGACAGCGCTAATTTCACAATGGATTTAGTTTTGGTTTCCATCCTTTTGTTAATCATAATGGCGAATTAATAAATTACTAACTTGCCAAAGAGTATACACTTTTTACTTACGGCATAGGTCCTACAGTCTTCAACCTAGTGTATGTTTGTTATATTTATTAGACTATTTCTTTATTAGGTTGAATGTTACTTCTTCAATAAAACAGATATTAGCTATTTGAATGTTCATTGTGAAGACTGTAAATACGCGTATAGTGTTAAGCATTGGAAATAACAAAAGTTGTGTATTACGCACTAATTATTATTGTGTCCCATCTGCAACAAAGAAGTGAAGAGAATATTGCATATTCAAGAACGTTACCACTAAAGAAAATGAATAATCGCAGACGCACAAATAATTTTACTTATGTCAGTTCGTGTGTCAAATATATGATTTTTATGTTAAATTTTGTATTTTGGGTAAGTTTATATTGAGTTCATTGTTAAATTGTTAATATTTCCGTCATAAAATGACCGGCATTTTTAAAGAAAAATGTTGCATATATTATAATAAAATTTTATCATACTTATAAATTAACGTTTATAAAATGTTCTATAAACAGCTTTTTGGAGGTTTACTAATTGGAGTCGGATTGTATGCTTTTGTTGATAAATGGCAAGCAACAGGTTCAGTTAGAGTGGAGAATGTATATGACATAGTATTAAATATATCTTTGGTAATGGTAATAGCTGGTGGTGTTGTTTTTATCGTCAGTTTTGCGGGATGTGTTGGTGCTCTAAGGGAAAATACTTGTCTTTTGAAATTTGTAAGTACAAAATTACTTGTAATACTAATCAGATTTAGCATTTACTTTATTACTTTATTTGATAAACATATCAATGCAAATATTATAGCAATATATATTTAATACATACAGTTAATAGTATTAAAGAAATTTTTAAGAAAATTATAATTTTTTATAACTTTTGGGCAGAATTAGTAAAATAATAGACTTTACCAATGAAGAAAATATGTTTGTTATAACTTATGCAATAATTTAAATTATTAGTATTATTATCTTTTAATAAATATATATACAAATATTTTACATTTATTTTATTGTGTACCTGTTAAAATTAAAATTTAAATATAAACATAAAATCTTTGTAGTAAAATTTAAGTATATTTGTAAAGATTATGACATTTGAAAAGTAGATATGTCAAACCTATAAGAAACTTTATGATTGCAATATATTAAACAATTAAACGAAGTTAATGTTCCTTTATACCAATTTTACAGTATTCCTTATGTCTATTAATCTTCTTCTTACTTGAAATGGGTGTTGCTATTGTGGGATTTGTATTTCCACATACTCTTCAGTCATTACTGGAAGAATCATTTACAGATAAAATAATTCAAACATACCGTGAAGATCCCGACCTTCAAAATTTCATTGATTTTGGCCAACAGGAGGTAAATAAGTAATTTGCATAGAATAAATAAAAGTTGTGACTTCTTTATTATTAATTTAATGCTTTACATGTTAATAAGTTAATTTTATTTCACGGGAGTTGTAAGATACAAAAAAGTATTTTTGGTCATAGTATAATGTTATACTAAATAAATGTTGTTTTAATTGTGCAATGTACAATATAGAAAAAAAATTTCGTATTAAAAGAATATGAAATATTTAAACGGAAATTTCTATTTCTTCTTTTGATGAGTTGGTGCATATGAAATGTCAGTTTTTCTTTATATGTGAACGTTTGTTTTTGGCATAATCTTGTTTATTGCCAGAGTCAGATTTCAACAAAGATTTTGTGAAATGTGTTCTCTTTTGTTATTTGTCTTGAATTTTTTAAGGATATGAAAAGGACCGATATTGGTGTAATTTTTTTACATAAGTATAAATTTGGTATAAATGCTGCAAAGGCTACACACAATATAAACCAGGCATTTGGGGAGAATACTGTTAATGATTGTAAAGTACAGCATTGGTCTGAAAAATGTCGGTCTGATGGTTTTTCCTTACAAAACAAACCGCATGGTAGACCCAAAAAGTATGTGAAAAATGATGCTCTGAAAGCATTGGTGGAAACAAATCCTACCTTATGTACACGGGAACTTGCTACCTGAATAAAAGTTGACCATACAACAATATTGCCATACGTTTCAGAAATTGGCAAGATACAAGAAATGAAAAAATGTTTACCGCACGAACTAACCGAGCGAAAATATCTAGATCAGTTGAACATATGCTCATCTTTACTAACCCGATTTCATCAAGAGCCATTTTTCGATCGGATTATTACTTATGATGAAAAATAAGTTCTTTACGACAATAAGAAAATATGTGCTCCATGACTTGATAGGAATGAGACTTGTGCTCCATGACTTGATAGGATTGAGACTTGTGCTCATACTTCAAGGATATCACTTCATCCATGGAAAATTTTAATAACATTTTACTGGAATGTAACTGGAGTAATTCACTACTCACTCCTTCGAACTCTAGAGACAATTGTAGCCGAAAAATACTGCGAGTATGTTGATAAAATGCATGAAAGATTGAAAAATATTCGTTTATCACTTGTTAATCGACATAGCCCAATACTTCTCCACGACCACGCTTGGCCGCAAGCATCTTACAAATCAATTGCGAAATTAAATGAATTAAAATTGAAATTTTGCAGCATCCATTTTATTCACCGGATTTTTTGTAACATTTAAACCAGTTTTTAGGAGTTAAACAGCATGAAAATGAAGATAGTATGAAATATTTTATGTTAGAGTTTATTGATTCTAAAGACCAGAATTTCTTTAAGACAGACATCTATGCTATAAATTCTCGTTGGGAAATGTGTATTGAAGCAAATGGAACATACTTTGATTAAATAAACAGATTTGGATATAGATATGCAGTTTTATATATTCGCTTAAAAATCCAACATTTCATATGCACGAACCTAATATACTGTTAGGTTTTATTCTATGTGATATATATTTGAATTATTAGTATGTAATGTATGTTGCTAGATTTCTTTACATAGAAATAATTCAATATTAATTTTATAATAAAAGAGGGAAGTAATATGGTAATTGCATGAATAAAATACATTTCAAAAAGATAAGGAAATTTGAATTGAAACAATTATAATTAATATTACTTTAATACTTGTATTTCCATTTCACAAACTGCTTATATTTACAGTTCAAATGTTGTGGTCTAAGTCAAGATGGTTATAAAGATTGGGGCAAAAACGAGTATTTCAATTGCTCTAGTCCAAGTGTTGAGAACTGTGGTGTGCCATTTTCCTGCTGCATAAATGCAACAGACATATCGGTAATTATTACCTTATTATATATTTCAATTACTGTACAAGATAAATGTTTCTAAATGCTCACGCTTTAACCGTTTAAAATTTAATAATAAATTTAATTTTAGCATTTATTAACCCCTTTAGTATTGTAAGCGTTTACGGGCGCTTAGAAATAATGTTAAATTTTTATTATGTGCAATGACTATTCGATGCAGCATTCAAATAAATAAATAATATTACTTTAATATAGTGGCATTCGTCAGTATTTTGATTATTTCAATATACTTCCTCAAAAATGCATGCATAATTAAAAATTTTGCCATTCTCAGTGTATGTTGCAACTGAATTCCTGATATGACTGGTACGTCTGAAAATTTACCATACTTAAGGGGTTAAAGAGAGATATAAATGTTAAGAATAACATAATTAAGTGGAAGACAGTTCCAAGAAAGCAGAAGATAGCTCAGCATGTTTCTTTTGCAGTTCGCCTTCTGTCCGCATTTTTTATCTTGGCGCGTTATTTGATAAGCGAAATAAGAAAAAACAATAAGAAACGGAAAGAAGCATTTAAAAATGAAATTAATTTTTTTAAATTGAAAAAAAGAGCTTTTGTTGTATTATAGAATAGTATTTAATACTACGCAACATAATTACCAGTAAATTTCTTTCAGTCCTAAAAGTTGATACTTTTAAAAACATTTAAAATTTGCAAAAACTTTCATAAAGACGTTTCATTACTCAAATTATATACAAAAACTTCCTTAACGTAAAGGCAATGGCCGTATATAATTTTACGTGAGTTAAGGGAGGAGGGTAACTTGATATTACAGAAAGACATGTTACAAAAACATTTGCGAATTTTCAACTTAAATAGAACTTTTTCAAATAATGGCGATAGTGTTCATTTATTAATAAACTTTGCTAAAATTTATAAACAAAAAAGTTATTCAAAGTACAGGCTTTTCTATAATCCTTTTGCTACGGGCGATTTCTTCACCGCGACACTCCCGTTGAACGAGCTACAGCGGCAAAAGTGTGCACGGTGTTCGAGAAATATGGTCAGCGGTTGCGTTTACATTACATCTCATTGCAACCCGTGTTACTATGATGTTTATTGACAAAAACGTTCCTATAGCATTGGTATTGCGATTCGCTTCTCCAGTCATTTTTTGAACACATAACACATATATATTGACTTAAAAGTTGTCGAATTAAATGTAGGTGAAATTTTGCTGTTGATATTTAGTTACTAATTTTTAATTTATATAGACAATAACTGTTCCAAATGCATATATCTATTAAATATTTTTTGTTGTACCACTTAACATTTTTTCGTTGTGAATGAATGGTGCTGATGATCATGTCCCTTTTATCTACAGTTCCCATCAATCGATTGCTTTATTATAATCGACAACACATTTTGGTTTTTGTCATTTTTTGTTTGTGATAATGACGTGTCAACAAATTCTGCATTGTGGAAAATTAACAACATATAGACTTCCCTCTTGTAACACCGTTCCATTGTTAATAAAAGATTTGTGGAGCATTCGGACATGCGTATCCAAACTGATTTAGCATTTATTTTGGCGTCTTTGAGCAGTCTCATGAGAAAAAATGATAAAAACAAAACTGATGCTGTAGTGTCAATGAAAGTTACTTAATGTGCAATCGCTGTACGATATGTGGCATCTTATGCAGTGTGATTGAACTCACCCATAGTGCGTCAGTGACATTTTATGGAGGAACTATTACCGCCCGGAGTAAGAAAAGAGATAAACAAAAATTACTTTTCTCAAAAAATTCTCTACGAATAATCAAGGTGGTACATTTAGAAAAAATACCAAATTTTTTAAAAATCTTAGTCCCATTTTCCAACAGAATTTTTTGTCCCCCTTTTTAATAGGGCATAGAATCTCATTCTCTATGTAAAATTACACGCACACATTGTGTAACCTCAATTATTATATATAGCTTTGACCTAAAATATTCAATGATAAAAAATAAAATAATGAATGTCAGGAATAAATGAAAAACACGTAACTAATATTTTTATAGACTTTTATTTCTTATGGAGATTTAACGGAACAAGTATTGTATACATGTGTATGTGTTTCTTCAATATGCAACAATGCAAAAAAGCATTTCGAATATGCTTTATTAAATCCGTGAAATAAAGATATAATATTGCCAAATATTAAGTTTTTGGTATTATATTTTAATGCAAAAAAATATCTCGGTTCATTTCTCATTTAGAATAAGTCATGCACTAATTAAAATATGAAATCAACTGTGAAAAATCTAACATGTATTATGAGAAAATGCTCAAGTTATTTTTTGGTTTAGATTACATTATACAAATTATAACCAGATAAGCATGTGTCTGCCCCCTCGGCAAATTTTCATACGTATGTTCGCGTACTTTTAATCTTGGTAATATCTGTGTATAAAATTGTCACTTCGTATTCTAGAATAACTCAACAGCTTACCAAATGCATTTTTTTCATAATAAATTATATTTTGTATTTAAGTAACTAGCTTTTTAAAAATTAATGTGCTAATAATATATAATATATCTTAAAAATAACAAGAACAATGAACACTATTAAATGGAAATATGAAGGTATCTAACAACTTTTTATATTTCAAAAGGAATTTTTATATATTAGGTGTACAAATAAGTTTCCACCGTTTGGCAAAAGTCGGCATTGCCAGTAAGTTATGGTTAAATTTTTCAGATGTAAAACATCATTATCGTAACGCAGTGAATTTAACATCGACAAAAAACGTAGCGGAATTCCAAAAGTGTACGAAGTCGCGAATTTGGAAGCATTATTGAACCAAGATTCGTGCCACACGCAAGAAGAACTTGCATTTATGGACAATACTTCGAATAAAACATTAGGTTCCGATCTTTCACAATAAATGCCCAATTTTAGATTAAAAACGGCGGAGACTTACTTGTACATTTAATGGTACACAAAGTTTTTTTTATATGCTTTTTGAAAAGATTTTTTATCAAAAAAATAGCAGACAATTTGAAAAATTAAATTTTTTTCAAGACAAACAGAATCAAATTAGATAGCAAAAATAAACTTGTATGTTTGTACACACAGTTTTCTATGCTTGTTTGTTTGCATACAAGCATAAAAAAACCCCACTTATCATAGAGTCTAGAATTGTATTTTTGTATTGTTACACATAAAGAATTATATTCTTTAAACATTGTCAATGGCGTCATTCACCATTGCCGTCGTCTGTTTCGCAATCGTCGATGCAACATAAAACCATCCTTTTTTTTTTTAGCAGAAATTGTTTTGTTCAACATTATAACTTTGTATTTGTATTATCTTAATTGGTGTAGTACGAATCGAGCATGCCAATTACATAACAATAAGTAGTACGTGCGTTAAATATTTACACAGAGAATCTTCTTTTTGATTTGGAAAAGATTCTGGTATCTATTATATGCACTTTTGTTATAACGAACACAAGCTGTATTGCAATCAAGTATTATCCTATTATTAATATTATTATATGTAACAGCTTCCTTTTGTACATGTCGCGATAGACTAGATTATATTTAATGTACAAGGTTATAATTTTATAAATTGAACTTTTATTCTAAAGATATATTTTCAGAGATTCACCAAGTTTTATTATAATTCGTTAGGGGTGGAAACTTTTATGCTTATATGGTTACAGCCATTTTCATGGTGTATGTATGTAATGATAATAATAATGAATGCAATAAGTAATTATTAATATTAGCCCTCAAATTTTCTTAAGTTTGCTTTAAGTTCCTTATGTTCTAAAAATAAAATATTTCATATTTAAGGTGTAGCCCCATCATTATTTTTTAAATATTTTGTATACAGGATGAAAACTTTTACATCTAAAATTGAAAATTTCAATTTAATTGTAATATATTAGAAAAAATGCAACATTAAAGATTTGAATAAGTAAATATGGTTTGCAACTTTTTATGTTAAATGATGCAAACAGTCCTAAAAAGGTTAATTGAAAAAATATTCAAACTGCTACTTGCATGCTGATTATGACTATGATAGGTACATGACTTTTATCGCACTTATTGTTTTCATTTTCATTATAAATTTCTTTCTATATTTTCAAGCAATTTCATACATTTGGGTGTAAGTTTCTCGGAATACAATCGAGTATACATCACGAAAAAATTCTCTTATCTTTCGGTAGGGTTTATTTCTCGACCAGATTTTTTATGATGATTCTTGTTTCTATAATATTGATCAAATCTGATTTTGGTATGAAATTTATGGCCTTCTGAACAAGAAATCATTTTCAGATTTGAACCAAAACATTTGCTAAAAAATTAAGGACAGATTCTACTTGACTTTTCTTGCATATAAAGATGTTTTCTACTGAGACTGATTTTCTATCAGGTATTTATTGAAAGGGAAACATTGGAACCAGTCTTATTTACTTTCTCTTATAGAATTTAAATTTTGTATAGTATATGTATTGTGCATACAATATATATATATATTGTGTAGTATATATAAACAAGTATAAACCTTATGCTGGTTACTATTATATTTGTTAATATATTGTAGTCACTTTCGCGCGATTCTAGTGAGTAGTCTCTAGTTAGCGAGACAAACACACGTGATTTTCTTGTCGAAATGTTAAGTTATTAACATCAACAGGTTAAATTATAACTATCACACTTGTAATTGATTTATTTCAGAGTGGTTTAGTAAATATAATGTGCGGCTACAAAGCACAGACGTTGCCTATTCAAGAGGCAAATAAGAAGATCTGGACGAATGGTTGTATAGAGATAGTGAGAAGTTGGGCAGAACGTAACCTTTACACGATCGCAGGTATTGCGTTAGGCATTGCACTGAGCCAGCTTTTCGTTATTTACTTGGCCAAAACACTAGAAGGACAAATCGAGCTCCAACGGTCCCGTTGGCACTCCTGAGCTTGACCACAGGCCACCTACCGTTATCAGATCAACTCCCAGTCCGCCTGTCGGCAGGTGGCAAATGTCCGTTCTAGGACTCAAGAGGCTGAGGCCAGTCTGAATGCTAGAATGGCGCTTCTCGTTTTATTCGCCGTTTCACTTTATATTCTGTGTATTCTCTCCCTCATCAGATTTGTTCTTTACTTTAGAAATTATTTTCATCTATACCTTGACAGAGATTAAGAGACTGCTGTACATGATTTACAAAACTTTTGTTTCATTTTATTACAGTTACCATTAAAATACACGTGCGCTCCATCACACACACAAATTATTTCATCGTCTTTTTTCTTTCTGTAAGTTATAAATGTTTGCATCTTTTTATATGCTTTTCAGAATATTTTTTATTAATAGTCATAAGCAAAACGCGAGACTAAATTTTATATAAATTTCATTGCATACCATTTTAGTATATTCACGACCGGCGACTGTTGAATGAGACGTATAGCTGAATACCGTAAGAATCTGCTATTTATACATGTCTAAATATACAAAATATTACTTTTCGATAAGATATAATTACTCATTGTTTAAAATAAAGAATATTGATATTAAAATGAATTGATGAAAAAATTACAGGTAATATTAATTTCAAAATGTTGTAGGACTAAATTACGGGATTCATTTGAAGTATTAGGTCATGTAAAAAGTGTCCGTGGTTTTTTGCCACTAGATAGTGTTGATGCCTATATATCGGGCAACACTCACCCGATTGTCTCAAACGAACATGTGCTTAAGAGGTGACATTCGTTGCTCGTGTAAAAAGTTATATTGGTTTG
>JABFPT010004482.1:0-11390 GCA_022817245.1 Nixonia krombeini
TTAAATTAAGTCAAGACGTTTTATTAGGTTATTTCAGATAAGCAATCAATATGTTTTGTATTTTTTTGACTTTTGCATAATTATGATACTGCAGACAAGGGGAATTTGGCAATGTTTTGATTGATAGAAGGAAAATATTTTTTTTATATGAGTAGTGTACAATTTCCCATCATTCGAGATAAGCAAAAAGCGGGTGATCAGGGGTAAATTTCAATTTAATTAAAAACCAAACAGGCATTAAAATTTTCGCAAAAGATGTAAACAATAAAAGGCAGAGATGACTTAAAGATTCATGAGGCGGAAAAAAGGAACTGCAACTCCATGGCAATCGCCAAGGTTGGCTGGGAAGGTTTCTCATTGCGAATAAAAGAGGAAACGAAAAAAGGCGACAGTGGTGCGTCTCCGTCGCACAGACTCTTTCTTCAAACAGCTGTGCCAGGATTTGTAACTTAACAGCCGTGAAATCACTCTGCGTTTTCTTAAGTGCGAAAAGCTGTCTTCTCGTATCTGGAGAGGTGATTCCGTCGGTTCGCCTTCACGAAAGTAAGAAGAGGCCACGGTAAGGCAAAAAAGAGAACGAATTCTTACGTCTGCGTAATTTATAAAGTTCGGAAGATGTTTTTTTCGTGCCGCGAGAAAAGAAGAATCCAAATTTGAGAACTAATAATGAAAACTGAGTCTCCGAGCAAGGGAGGAGGGGCCGCCGCGTCTGTCTGCATTACTCGCATTTCGAAGTAATGAGCAATGAAGTAGCACGTCGTTAATTAATACAGAATAACAAAGCTGAGGAGATGAGTAGACTTGAGAGAAAATATATCAACAATGTGATATTGTGTGTGGGCCGGAAAGAATAAGTAAGTAGCTTGCAAGCGCAAAATTCTGCTAAAACAGTACACTCGAGGTGGAGAAAATTTGATTGTCAAGAATAGTCGTTCCGCACAGCGCAATGGATTAATACAAATTGCTAATTTCACGTTTCGTTCATAAGTACCACCAGGGACATAATTTTTTGTTGCGTCTCGCGTTAGTGTAACTGTAATGCTAATTTTTCCACTCGTCTCCCATCTAAGTTACGAAATAAAAGTAAAGTATGAGCGCGATCCCCATTCTCGGGGTACATTGTAACTCCTCTTAATTAAGCGTCGCCTAACTTGGAAACCCTCCTAACTCAAGAAATTACCCTGCGTAAGTTTGCAAATTTCCTTTCGCGTACTCCCTTTGGAATATGCATGTACGCAGACAATATGCATATACATTACATCCAAGAGACACGAGTCCGGGCAGATTTTTCATTACCACAGCTTTTATCACTTTCGATGCGTATCCCTCGCGACGGACGAAATTCTTAAGTACGGAAATTACGATTATACACTTCCGTTAAGTCTATGAAGCAATTTTTGACCGAGCACGATTTTTTTGATGGGCACGATTCCGGAGGGAACAGCGACGCGATATCACGACCGCTTATCAATATTATCATTCTGGGAATGTAGCGGGATGTAGCCGTATTCAACGGTCGGTAAGACCATCACGTAGACTACATTTAGGTATACCGGGAGCTCCTAAGGCCCGTGTCATATCCAGAGGAAAATTGGAAAATACTCTTCGCTGCAGCTACTTCCCTGGCTGTGCTGTAGCCGACGGCCTTTTCTCGCTACTTCGCGCATTTATTCCGCCACGTTTTGCTAGCTCTAGCTACGACTTTTTCATGTCTTAACCGAACCGCGCGGCACGTTCGTTCGGCCCATCTTCGAATCGTGCCAAGAATATCCGCTTTCCATGCGGAAGTCTCTTTAAGCGGCATGGACCATTGCTCGAAATTCCGTGATATCTGAAAAATAGTTTCCAACCTTCAAATTGACTTCGACACCCTTTTTTCACGTTCTTTTTCAAACGTCGTACGCCATTCCCTGCCTACTACATTTTTTCCTCCATAAAAATTTCCATCTCAACACGCGTATTTCTCGTTTGAATAAAAGTGATACTTTCAGCGAGTTGCATTTTATTACTCTGACATTGATCGCAACACGCGCACACACGCGTTGCTCGCCATTACATCTTCATCTGCAGTAAACTACAATCAGTCAGAACAGGATTTCATTTTTAATAGTTACGTGACCGTCGAATGCAAAGTCAGCGAGAGGTTCATACAATTTTCCAGAATCTAATTTCAAAGCTTCATTAGTACGTTTGATGTAATTATCCGGAAATGTTCATCAATGTCATTCCTATGCTGATTCGCTGTGAACACACCGTAAAAGAAGAATTTTTATACCTTTCGCTTCAATGTAAAGTAACTGTCATGATCATCCGTCATTAAATGCAAGATTATTTCTTATCGATCCTACCGCGATTATGTTATAGCAAACTCTTGCTATATTTTAATTTACTTTGCATAAAGCGTTCACAAGAGTTGTGGCAAGCTTTGATCAGCCCTAGCTCGCGAACTACTCACGTGCTACGTACAACTACCAAGGAAATAAGGGAGCGAAATGTAATTTGTAAAATGGCGTGCTAATTAAAGAGTGCCGATAAATTTTATACGTTAAACGAATTATAAGTCACAGGCTCATTTCAACCAAGAATATGCATCCAAAAGCGGAACAAATTCGTGTTTACGAAACACGCGGTATTGTCAATAATCCCTTGCAACATACTTCTCGCGTCGGTCTTGTAGCTGCACACGCAGGCAAACGCATTTATAGAAAAGTTGGCAGTAGCGGTTCCACGGCGTATAACTCAGCCGTAGATAAAGTTAAAATTGACTCTTCAAAGTCGGTAGGTCGTATATAGAGAGGCGAAGTTGCTTAAGTAGTTTGGGGGCAAGGGAAGTATTCAGCGACTCATCTTTCTTAAATACCTCGAGCCGTGTAAAATCGCGTCTTTTATTAAGCAACGAAGAATCAAGGCGGGGAAGCGGAAGAGATCACTGAAATCGATTACAATTGTGTAGATCTGCGCAGCGAAGTCGCGTAACGGAAAGAGGATGATGAACGATCGCAATGGCGTTCCCGTTTTATAGTGAAAATGACTTCACATTGCAATAATGTCGGATGCATACAGTAGCCAAGATCCAGCGTTTATTGGAGCCGGAAAGGCTGAATGGGCCTCGGAGGAGTAGCTTTCAATCAAGCGTTTTCTCTATCTGGGGGAAGGGATCGTAAAGTCGGATCCGATGCCTGCGCAGATGTGAACACACAAGTGGAGGAACGATAGAAAAAAAACAAACTTGTGGATGTGCAGCGATTTTGCTTCTCTCTGTTCCTGTTTTTCTTCCTCTTCGGCTCTCTCTTACTTCCTCCCCCCTGTATCGAACACACGACTATTACGAACGGACAACATGGCAGAAATGAGAACTGAAGAGAACGCGCGAAAAACGTAAAGAACTCGGCGATCGGGGAAAAAAGAAGCGGCTCGAGTTGACGGAAGACCGCCTTTCATCCTCTTTGGCAGTCTTTTCTTGAGAGATTCGGTCCCTCCTAGCGCTACAGAAATTCCGAAAGTCAGTAGTGACGTTCTTGAGGCCGCGTATCGACGCTACTCACCCTCACCCCACTTCACGAGCTTCTCCCATTCGTCTCGACTGTTCTCTAATATATAACACGTGATTCACAGAGAACGGATCGCACACCTACCACCGCTACCTACTACGTGTCGAGGATCAATCACGAGCAGTCTTGTCCCTTTGACAAAAAGCCTCTCGATCCAGAAAGAGCAAGAATCCTCTTCTCGTCTTTTCCCTCCTTATTCGCATTATTTTACCCACAGTCTCTCGCGCACGGTCGCCCGCCTTTCTCCTTCAGATCAGTCATTGGGATTCTTTTATGGAATATTTTATAAGTAATCCACCTTCTTTACAAATTGTCTATCTTCACCGTCTAACTGGAAAAAGTGTTCGTCTTCGCAAACACCGCCAGTTCCAGCGTTTTTTACCGCCAAATATGTTACATCCATTTCAGCTGATCTGAGTTCATTCGGAGGTTAGAGTGAATTTTTCAGTACGAGCTAATTCGATGCGGAAAACTCGCCAAGATCTTTATTCGAGACACGGAAAAATTCTGCATTCGTTGTTGGCCTTTCAAGAGTTTTTATCGGCCTCGTGGATTGTCTGACAATCTCGAGTTTCCCGGCGCAGCTACCGTTAGCGAATTTGCAACGATAATTGACTATTATTGGATCAAGATAAAAAGCATTTGGCGAGAAGCTTTCGCTCCATCCGCTGAATATGAAGGCAATGACGGTAAAAAAATGAAACAGCCGGGCTATTCGGTTTAATGTATTCATCCTTCCCGCGGACACAGTTATCAACTCCTCTTGACTTGTCGCAACACTTCTTTCCATTTGCGACATCGAAGAAGGTCGTCGTGATACATTTCCTTTTTTACTTACGGAATGAAGGAAGGAAAACGAGGCATGGCGTCAAGACCTGTCGAAGTTTGCTCGGCATCGATGTTGGCCGTTTGCATAAAACTCGTCGAATCAACGGGAACGATGGCGGCTGGTGCGTGCGTATTACTCGTGTATATACCTCCGATATGGATTTATTCACGACGAATTATTCGTACAGTTCAATCAAAAATTGTCACACAATTTATAAATTCATTGGTCGTTCGTTTGGACGTTTGCTGAATTAGTGCCAGTGCTTCTAATGAACGCAAATGGACAAATCATTTAGCTCCGCCGACGCCGCTGGTAAACAGAACCGTAACGAATTAACGGCTCGATAAAACTGCCCGTGTATCGATCTCCATCTCCAGCGCATTCAACTCAATCGCAAATGCAGAAGCGTGCATTATGCTTCGCAACAATTGCTTATCGTATCTCGAAGAGGTTAGGTTAGGTTCACTGTCTCTTCACTGTCAAGATTTTTGTAACTAATTTTACCCCATTTGATGTTATTAAGTATTAAATTTACACTATAAACCGCAGAACGTAATTTACTGCATTAACGCAGTTACCAACATTACGATCAATTAGACGAAGGTTACATTGTGTTTCGAAACTTCAGATCCGTCAGTCTGCTACAGAAATGTTGAATATAAACGACGAATTAGATTCGGTTTGGATACGTCATTATACTGATTTCTGTATGGGGAATGTTTGCGGGCAGGTTGTTATATAGTTGTTATTTATTCAGCGGTTGGCCTAATGGTCGATATGTCCTCTTCTATTAAAGCCTGAAAGCATTCGCCACAAAACGAAAGATGTAGCAACTGATAATGTTAATTAAACTATTTCAAAGGAGCGGTTTCAAATATAACCGGAACATGCTTTAAAATTGAAATATTCCTTTTCGCTGATATCCAATTTTCTGACTTTATATCAGCTTGGTCCGAATGTGAATCTCCATATAGAGTGCACTACCTCTAAATATATCTTTTCGCCGCAAATAAAATCCACTTGGTGGAAAATTCCCCGCATACGAGATAAAATGTTTCTGATTGGAATAAATTTGTGCCGGGTCGACGGGATTTTTGTAATGTTTTTGAAAGTGCAGCGTTTGTTTTAAACATCGTTATTTCAGAGTGAACATAATCCTTTCGAAGGAAGGGGATTGTTCTTTCTTGGGATGGTATTCTTTGCACTTAAATGCGTTCCTCTTGTGTCGAGGGGATTTTCACGGTGATTCTCAGTGTACAATTCACCTATGAAACAACTTTGTTCGAGTAAGTGGAATCCTCTTGTCAGAAGAGGAGATCTGTTGCTTGAAGAAGCATTTTTTAATTCAAACGAAATTGTCTTCGGCAAAACGGACTTTCATAGGACTCCTCAAAGTCCATCGTCTGCCTTTACCACGTCTTTTGTACAGCGAACGAAATCCTTTTTATGAAACAGGTTTCCTCCAGCCTGAAAAGGAACTTCCGCAATTCAAATTGGTTCCTTTCGTAGCAAACAGGAGATTCTTCATAGGGTTTCGCAGATTAGGAGGAATCAGCACAGCAAAACCCCGCCCACAGTCTCATTCAACCATCAGCATTTCTAGAATTTCATCGGTCAAACCAGCACTGGCAACGTCAATTACCGAAGCTTTTTCCAAGAAGAAAATGGATACTCGCATCGGGAGAAGAAACGGTGGTAAATCTCGTGTTCGACTGATTCGCAAGCGGCTGCGGAGGCGCGAGAACCAGTCCAACCCGAGTTCCGAGCCTCATCCATTTTCCTGTCATCAGCTTGATAAACACGGCGTCAGCGTCGCTACGCGAGCGAGATGATGTTATCTCCCAGTACAAGATCGTAAAGGTAAGAAGACAGGCCCCCTAACGAAATTAACATTATCGAGCAACTTAGCCGGCAATGTCCCCTTGGAAAATCTCGACGGTTGGTAATGACATCAGTCTCGTGCATTTAATTAAGGTGACATGCATCGCACTTAGTCTCCCACGTCAGGGAGTGACGGAGCGAGGTGGCTGTCAACGTTAAAAGCCTAAAACGACATTCGGGACAATGACCATTTGTCACTGCGTCAGCCTCAATTTTCCGAAGCAAGGCAGACGTCTGACCCGGTATTGACAGAACGATAAATCTCGCGTGTATGAGAAACGAGGCCGCGTTCTTCCCTGTACATTCGCGGCGGTCACTTACATATTTCACAGTGGCCACTGCCCGCCGCTGGCTCGGCCAATGCTCCAGCGTCAATCGGTCGTTTCAACACGTCGCGTCACGGCCCTGAAGACGCTCGCGTGCAAAATAAGCCAACCGATATCTCGAAGCAGATGTTCCATATCGATACAATTTTCTTTCCTACTTGTTGCACGCTGCACGTCCGATGCAACTACGGCGCGAATCTCTACGGATCGAAAGTAAATCGGAACGAGGATCGCAGGGGACAGGGGTGATATCGCGATTTTTTACCGAAGTGAGATTGTTACCTGCTTTTGTTACGAGGATCAGTGAAACTCCCTCGGAGATATAATGACTCCGTACTTTCCACGAATGCTTTGCCGATGCGAAATTGCTAGATTTCAGTCCCATGGTTTTAGCTTATCTGGAGATTTTGCAGCGACCTTCATTTAAACAATTCCGAAAGTCGATCGGAGAAATAATCGTTGTGATAAATAATCAGCCATCCCAGCTAAAAATCTAAACCGTTCAGTCATGTTGAAACGAACCAGGAAATCACGTGAGTAGATAACGAATGAAAACGTACAGGTATAATTGCGCGTGTAAGGAAAAGAATTATTGAAAAAAAATAAAAATCTCTCTACGTAGTTTGTCAAGCTCTCCCGTCGCGTGACAAAAATTGGGTGTCCAGCAAGAAAAAAACATTGTGCCCAACACAGATGCGCAATTACCGAAAGACAATGTCACTCTTGTCTGCTCGTCTTATAAATCTTTTCCTTCCTTTTGTCCTTTATTGCCTCGATTTCGCAGAAGTCTCGGAAAAAAGCGAGAGTTCATTGTCTGAAACGTAGCGTTTGAATAAGCGCAATTTACTTGAAATATTTATTCAATGATTCGTGTTAAAAAATGATGAGGCAGAGCGAGCATGTTCGGCGGTGGTAAAAAGCGTCCTTGTCTGGTTCCGAGCGTGTACGCCTGGGCCATAAATTTGATCAAGATACATTTACTTTGACCCAAAATACAAAGCACGATTTATTAAATCGTTATTTCCTCTCCGCCCGCATTCATCGAAACATTGCGCGGACCTGATTTCGATCGAGTGGCGCGCGATCGATACACGATTAAGGAAGTCACGTTTATTGTAGCCACGACGATGAGACGATGTCGGGTCGTCGTCGTCTTCGCCGTCGTCGCCGTCGACGCCTTCAGAATGGCTTTCCAAGGATGATTTTTCTCCCGGGAAATAACCGTGACAAGATCGAAGAGGAGAAACGAAAAGACGGGAGTGGTGGAAAGAGATAAGACCTAGAGAGGAAGTCCCTTAAGAGCGAAAACGAACTCTCCTTAAGACCGTACCTTCGATTGTATCGATTATATGGAAATTGCCCAGACTCTTGCTTTTATCCGCCGCTCCATTCCTCCCTCGGGCTGATTGATTTTGACTTTCAAACAGGCAAATTACACGTATACACGGCTGCAAAGAATGTTACTCTTTGCTCGTCGCATACGACAGGGGGTGGTTTTAAAAATGAGGTGCTTCACGTCGAATGTTTCGCCCTGTATTGCGCCGTTACGATGCAACAATACAATTTATATCGCGGAGGAATAATGCACTCGGAAAAATCGCGAGAAAATCTTGACTCCAGGGGAATCTATTTGAATCAAGAAGAATTTTCGTCGTTCCAAAGGATGTTCCCTTCGGCTAAAGGACGCTCTATAAAATGAATTGGACATTGTGAGAAATCGCATGAAAATCATTTTAAGGGAACCCGTCACCATTGAAAGAATTTTGTTTGACGCAAGAGGAACGTTCTTCACTCGAAACGAGTTCTCTTGATTCAAATAGTCTTTCAAAAAGTGCAAAACAAGAAAAAAAGCGAACTAAAAACTGGAGTAAATTCGAAAGAAACAAGTTCGTTGAGTACACAAACGGAGTTCTGTGTCCTGAAGAATATTTCTCTTTATCGAATAAGGGAGACTGTTATTGTTAAAACCGATCGATTATGTGCAGGCAACATTTCTTTAGATTGCGATCGGTTTCACATGGAAACGCTCATTTGGATTAGTTATATAACGTCGTTGAAAGGACGCAATATTAAATGTGATGGGGATAAAGCGAGGAAGGTCGAAGCGGGCGAAGAAGGAGAAGAATAAACGGCGGTAACGCCGCTGTAAAGAATACAGCGTGGCTTGGTTTGATACAATCATTCGAGATGCCACTAATTCGGACTAACCGCCATAAAACGGGGTAAAATGGGCACCCGGCCAGAACAATTTGAACGTATACAGAAGAAACGCGGCGTCATCATACTTTACTGGTCGCGGCTTCTTTGTTTAATGGTTTTCCGTTTCTGGTTTTCATTGTCTTTTTTAAGGGCACATCGAATGACAAAATCGTAAAATGTAATTGGCAGGTCGAACGTGAACATCAGCCGAAACCAGATATGACACATCCTTTTCCTACACGAATCGTTTTCTCGCATTCGCACAGCATTGCTTAGGTAAAATCAGTTAGACAGTGAAAAAAAATAAAATCTTGCTCGTATTCCCTGAGTCATAGACATAAAAGCCAGAAAGCGCGCATTCGCCTTTGCGTAGCAGTGTCTAAGAAAAGTGGCAAAAGCAACCGAACGGCATTAACGAGCGAAAACGTTGAAATGGTTCGTTGTAAAAAATGAATTAACTTTCCTTTTAACATTCATGCAAAAATGCGTAAGCAAGCGAATAATCGCGGACTGAAAGTTTCAACGATGTTCGGGCAACTTAATCCTTTATTCCGCCAACTTCGCATCCCAGCCCTTTTATTTCCGAGTGAAACAACTACTCTTCACCTCAGCCTTTAATTCACCTTGATATCCTCCTCTTCCTCCTACTCCTCCCCATAATTGAATCTTATTCTTTCAGTTTCCCGAGACGCAGGGCTGTGTAATTTTGTTATGAAAAAGCGGCCGAGATAAAGCGAAGAGAAAACAGAAGGAGGAAATCCATTACCACCGCCAGCCCGGCAAAATCAATTCGTCGATTCTCCCACTCGCGCGCTCCTACCGGGTATTTAACGACACCGCGATAGGCGTCACGCTAAAAACTCGGCCACTTTCACTCCGGATTAGTCAAACTTCCGACCTATATTTCTACTGTATTCTGCATTAAGCCCCTTTCTTTTTCACCACGTCACTTTTTTTAGAATTGTTAAATGATCCTTTCGTTAATATCGGCGTAATAAGCTTGCTGTATCGGCAATTTATTAGCCATCTAGGAATTATGCAGAATACCCTATCGAGATAAATACCTTTGGAATTCTGGATACATGCCAACAAAAGCTAGTCGAAGTCATTGGTAGCCGGATAACGAGCCTGCCTCGAATCAAAGACGGTTTATGATGCATGCTCCTAACATTTTATTGTGTCCTGTAACACAAGCGAAGGGAAATAAAAAATGACACGCAATAACATTCGTGTATGTTTATATATTGTTCTCCATTTACGACCCTTTTCAAAAGTAATGAAATAAATTAATGATATGAATTGTATAATTAATTAAGTGACCATTAATTTGGCATTGACTGAGTACTTTTTTTTGGGACGGAGTGGCCATCGATCACGGTACATCCGGTCTATCAGACGGCGCACAAAAGACCGTGAACAAAGTTTGGGGTGTTTCATTTGTAACCTACATGGAAGGCATTCGTCATGCTGTAACATTTACAATGTTGTTCGCACTTTGGCTAACGGCCATTTTCAACAAGATTCACAAGTTAACCCTGCCACGAAACCTTGTTGCCTCAGAAGGACTTACACAAGATAAATTATACCGTCGAAGTTATTTAGTGGAGAACTTGGCTGGTGTATTTGGGGAAGCTCGAAACTCACACTCTTTACCCAAAGTTACACACCAAGTTTGTGAATTCATGTACAGTTGACTGATTTGATCGAACGCTGCTGGAGGTGGGAAGAAATCGGCACCGCGTCGATTACACTCGGAATGATTATACGAAACCGGCTCTCGCCCTCCGCCAACCCCCAGCAGCACTCGGCAATCTCGCATTTAGCCGTGTCGGGGAATTTTCCTCGGCATTGCGATACGCGAATCGAGCTATATATCTGCAACGTGTAAAACTTCATGGCGGTAGAATTATCGGCATTTGATGTACCTCGGGAAGAAATGCGCGGCATGTAGGCTGCTTTGAAAGTATTTCGCGATGCGTCTACAGCGAATCCGCATGTTGTTTCAAGCACTGAATAAACTCGAAAATTTCACACCTGGCACTGACAACATTTGGTAGACAGTCTTTGTGTGCAACAATGTTCATTCACTCCAAGAACATTTAAGAACTTCCGCGTGTACACGAAATTTACTCGGTTACCGAAACAATAGCCGGTGTGCAAGTTTCGCAACTTTTTTCACAAGCACTAACAATAAGTACAAGCATCGTTAATTAAATAAACAGTTTGCACAAAACAATTTATTTAATTATCATGAAGTTGTACACGAATTACATTTAATTAAGACAAGTACGTGAGGAAATAATTCTTTTGCCACAGTTCGTTGATAATTTAATATTTTAATTAAGTCATATTTAACGAAACGGGAAAAGAATCTGCTCGATTTGCGGCAAACAAAACGTACACTGTTTATTAACCTGAAATCAAGTTCCGCGTCACACATTAGATATTTTCGGAATTAAGGTCGAGTCCAGGGGCCTGCTGTCGAACAAAGTTGGCGAATGAAAAAGTATGCGCGTAGCAGGAAACTTCCGGCAAGTTGCGATTGTGCGAAAGCGCAGGGCGACGCGGCGTATTAGAAAAATGTAATTTAGTGTGAGTCGGTGG
>JABFPT010004483.1:0-11389 GCA_022817245.1 Nixonia krombeini
GTCCGGGCTGGCAGCTCCGGTTCAGGGAAATCCCGGAGACCCGAACCCCGCTATTCTTCCCCCCGCCCGCCCTCCAGTGCAAGGACCGCGGCCCAAATCCAAGAAAACGTGGCAATCATCCATCGCGAAGACCGATGCGGAAACAACGAAGTTGTCAAACTTCCAAGACGTTTCCACGTCCCGCGTCAACGATTCGACCTCGGCTCGAATCTGGGGCTGTATAATTGACGGAACATGCGGAATCCGAAGAAGCGTTGGAAAATGGCAGTCGCGGATCGGTTTTTTACCGATACGGTGGCACGGAAGAGACGAGCGGTAAGAAACGAGGTGTAATTTGATTTTTAGAGAAACCTCATTCCGATTTGTCTTCCCTCTCTCTCGCACACCCCCTCCCCTGACCATTCATCAACGGGGATTCGCAGTGGAATCGGCTGCCGATCAGATGGGCGGATTCAATCGTATAGGCAATTCCTTCCGTGGGAGACGCAGCCGGTCGGGTATTAGGCCTCGAGGACACGTTCCGAATCAATTCCAATATTGTCTCAATAAAAGACGAGGCTTCGGAATCGACGGCGGCAACCAGACAGATACGACACTCAACTTCCGTGATTGTGGAGATCGGCCTCTGCGTAAACGGCGGATGCGTAATCGATGGTGAGAACTGTTGATCTTTTGTGGATTTTTGGCGGGGGAACGAGACTTGTTAAGCTTCTGTAATAACCAAAGTACTTTCGTATCCCTAAGGTCACGTTCTCATTATCGTAATATCCCGCTTTGACGTTCCGTGAATGGAAATGGTTGCTTTTCCTTCTTGATTTATTAAAATGGTGATTCCTAAGTAGCCGAGGAAACTTGTTAGAGAAAACGATTGACCCTTATTCTTTTATGATTTCGGATCTCCTAAGCAATTTTTTTTAATTTCCCGTTGTAACCTACATTTTGAGGAATTGCAGGCAATTCCGATTAAAAGCATTCTGATGTGACAATAAATATTAACCGTAACGTTTATTTTATGCCAATCGCAGTTGTAGTTGAATAGAGACATTTTAATGACGACGGATTTAAATCTTTAAAAATTACCACGACACTTTGTACTCGAACGTTGACTTGTTTTCAGTATTTTGCGACGGACCTAACCTACAATCGTTTGCAGTACATACTGGAGAAATTAACGGTCCCAGATATCCCTCACATTGGTAAATAATTAATGCATCATTGCCTCGACCGTTTCGTCGATAATGTACTCAACTCCATAATTTAGTTTCCGATTAATATCTCGATTAATATTGAACGAGAATGTAACGCAATTTTCGAGACGTGAGATAACTCGTAATACACGAAATAAGAAGCAACGATTTGGAATCCACACCCTACGACAAATCTCATCCCTTCGTTCTTTCAAGCCTCGTCCCAAAGTTGTAAACGATATAAAACATAATATCAATATTTTTTGTTAATTACGATATAACTACATTTGGACATATCTTGCGACATGTAATATATCATTACATATGAATTACAGTGTAATTACAAAATATTACAAAAAAGGGCATATACGGCAAATTGTGCATGACTAAATATACAATTTAACGTTTCAACGACGCTCCTCAATGCCGCGTGAAAAGTGTTGCGTCTCTGCCGGTTTTTTAGGAAACGAAGTAACGCCCTTAAATGAAATCTTGATATGCGTCCTCGGAGGCGCGGGAATAACGAGAAAAGTGCGGATTTGCGTTTTCTGTGAGAAATCGAAATTGGCAGAAATCCGGGACTCGCGAACGAGCAGGCGATCCCGGTCTTATTTATAACTTCGACTGCTTCGTCGTCGTCCGGGGACGCATAAACGGAGGATTGAAAGCTGCGCGAGACCCGCTTCTCGAGACAGTCCGCGGAACTCGGCCAGGTATTCCGCGCGCCTCCTCACTCGCGCGCCCGTCGAAAGCCTGAAAGAAGAAGCTGTTCGCCATGTGGTATAAATTTGCAACCTTATGTACTTCGGAAATCTCGCTACGGATTCACGCAAGACTGACGAACTTTGTTCCCTTCCAATTATTTGTTGAAGCATATTTCAGCACTTTTGTCGGGCTTCGGCAGAATATTTTGCAAATCAAAAACCATGTGAACGCTTTAAATAATAAATGACAAAAAAAAGAAAACTATTGGGAACCTGTCCAAAATATATAAATGGTCGGCATCGAGGATATAGATTTAACCGAACTTTTTGGGCATGAACTGGTAGAAATTGTGTGGATAGCGATATAAAAAGTAGTACACGGTGAGAAAACATATGTAATAGTGGATATTAAAGACTGGGTTTGAACGTGTATGTGTAATGTGGACGAAGTAGCCAAAAATCGGTAAAAGATCGGTAAGAGATCGGTAAGAGATCGGTAGAAATCGGTAAGTAAAAATTGGCAATCTACTCACCAGGAAGTGTCGCAGGCATGTGTGAGTGTGAGGTAACGCGCGCCCAGACCGTAGAACGTCCTTAGAACACCGAGAGAATTCCCCAGTGAATGGCCGCCCTCGACCCCGATCAGACTGGCAATCTTGCCCTCGCGATGAGCCTCGATGAGACCTGCACAGAAAGGCCGACTATGCAGAGAAGGGTCTCCTCCTTAATTTGTAATAACGATCTCCGCAGCAATTAACGCGGCGACGAATCGCCCCGGCAAATTGGGATGTTGGAAAGCCCAGTGCGAGCGCTCCGCAGCGGCGAGACGTCAAACGAGAGCGCGGCCATGTTTCTTATCACCAGCCACTCCATTATTCAGCCGTCCGCGGCTCCTTCAATATCCCTTCCGTCGCATTAACCGATCGCGGCTGCGTCGAAACTTTTTCCCGGCCATCGTTCAAAGTTCACCGTGCATTTTTAACATCGCCGAACATCACCGGCAAAAGGCGACAAGTCGAGGATTCATGCAATTTGTAGCGTCGCGATACGACTGTTCCGCTTTTTCCAAGTGTCCGGGATATCGTTTTTCTGTCGTCACTCTGCCATCGGTTACCTCTCATACGCTCTCCAGGAGCGTCTTTCGCGCGGTCCTCTTGATGGCGGCTGTGAGGTCAAGCAAGGTCATTGGAAGTAGTTTGACGGTAAAATTGTTACGTCAGTTTTTCACTTAGACCGGTATTGATCAAACTGTAATAAAGCCGAGCTTAATCAAAGCGAGATTCCGATTTTACTACCGCATTATCGAATTGCCAGAATTTTATGAGAATCCGACTGCGGTGTTTCGTCCCCGCGTTACCACGTATACATAATTACCGTTTCATTGTTCCAGAAGTACTTTCGCAAATTGTGGGACAAATACCCGCCGAGTGGTCGAAAGTTTGCGTTGCGCAATTCCCCAGCCGCGGCTTCCTAATAAAAATCCGCCGTCCGCAATTGTTTCCCTCGCCATTATTACACCTTCGCCGCGACTAACTTTCCCGGTCTTCGCGACGCTCCGCTCGACGACTTGCGAGTTCGCGACGGCGGTAGACTGCTTATGATATACACGGAAACCCGGTTACGCAAACATTTTTGTTCCCGAGCTCTGGTCGCCATTGAACGCGAAAGCTCGGTCGAGTAATCGCATTTCGTTCGTTGTTTGGCAAACTCTGATATTGACAATTACGTTTGTTCCGACTGCGCGTTTCACGGCGCACGCTTAACCGGATTCGAGCGCAATAATTGCTTATTCAGGGGCAGCCGCGATTCCCGCTGAGGTCAAAAGCGAGGCAATGCCGCCATCTTAAGGGTGATTACCGCGATACGAGAACTGGACGCGAACTGAACACTCGTATCGCGGAATATCGACGACCGTCGTGAAAGACAACTTTTCCCGCATTTTTCCGTACTCGAGATTTTTCAACGAGGCAAAAAAAACCGGACATTCTCGGAAAATTTTGTTTGCGATTGTTCTGAAATGGCGAAAATTCCGGAAAGATAGAAAATGAAATAAGCTGAACATCGTGGAACAGGAGAGAGTAATTTTCTCGTCAGGCTGACACTTTCGAGTGACGATGAAAAAGCGGTTGGCAGGGAAAAAAGGAAGGGAGGGAGAGCCGCAAGGACTGTTTAATGCGTCCGGTTACGTAAAAGCTGCAAAAGCGCCGGGAAAGGGAAAGTCTCGAGACTACGCGTTTACTTAGCATTCCTGGTTTTGCCGGGGCTGGTTTAACGACGGAATCATTGGCTTCGTTCCCGCAGAATCGTCCGCATCGATGACGCGATTGATTTCAGGGACGTGTCCTTCCCCGGCTATGTCGGGACGACGGCGATGATAGATTCACTGGGGCGTTCGTTGGTCGGATGGGAAGATTATTATATATCGGGAAAATAGTCAGGCCGGAACATTAATCGGGACAAAAAACGTCCGACTCACACGCGAGCCATATAAATGGAAAAGGGAGCAGCGGCAGGGTCGCGCGTCGTAAGCGCACCGTTGCTCCGGGCGTTGTACACTTCAGCCTTCCCTGTATCCAGCCGGGTCATAAATTCACCGGCTCGGGAGATACATACGAATTATGCCTTTCTTCGTGCCGCGACGTCCTTCCCTTCTTTTTTCGCATTTTGTGATCAGCGGCTACGGAAAAGTAATGCGCGAGCGGGTGAAAGGGAGGGGGGGGAGGGAGGTAGGAAGGGAGAGAAAGAGAGAGAAAAAAAGAATTCCGCGGCCCGCGATAAATCGCAGGCGTAAACAGGAAAGCCGTCCGCAACGAAAGGCGCGAAATTTCCCCCGCTGCGGAATAACGTTATACGGTGCGGGCAAAAAATGCGAAATACGCGCGCCGCGGAAGAAGCGTAATTAACGTAAATTACTGGCCGGCTTGGAGCGAATCGCGGCTATCCCGGTTTTTAGACGGGCAGATATGGATTTTGCAACGGTCTCGCTGATCGTTTTGTTATCGACCGTTCCGCTATGCTTTTGCAATGGGAGGTTCGCGGCATAGCCGGTTGTGAGATACGGGAAGTGACGTGCGGCGCCTAGCGGCGATTTCTTGAAGCTTCCCTTTTTATTTACAAATCGTAGAAGAAAAGAACAAAGAGCTTGCATTACTCAATTACCTGATTATCGTTGCATGCAAATTGTGTTATCATGATAATTCAACACACACATACACACACACACACAAGAGTATGTGAATTTGACACAAAGTAACAAACGAGTCAATATGGTAACTGCAATGTTCCAGTAGGTAATTTACAAAAACATTTGAGCTGACTAATAGTAATTTGGAAATTTTTGTTATTAATAGCATTTGTTACTAGTTAAAGTAGTTAATCTATGTTAACCAATTCTAGTGAATTATTCCATTCCGCGACTCTACGGTAGCGTAGTTGTAAGCGTTAATGAAATGGATAAGGATTAGCATGCCAGTCGATTTCGCAAGGATGTAGCGTAGGTGGGATGTCTGGATGTCATTCATCTCGAGCGATTAGACCGTCGCTCGATCAAAACTTACCTTTGACTGACGTGACGAGTGTCAAGTGTTGAGCATTCATTTCAGCGAGACGGCGAATAACGTCTATCTGTTCGAGGGAGAGCTGAACCGCGTTTAATTGAGCAGCTGCGCAAGGAACATAGGCTGACCAAAACTGAAACGAGAGTGATCATAAATTAACAGGACTCTCGTACACACACCCGACCGCGCCGTTTCTTGCAGCGGAGAATATGCAACGAGGCAGGTCTACTTACAATTAATTTAACCTCAAGCGGAACGTGCCTTCGTGGATTATTCGCGTCGCGAAACGTTACCACCGCGAGAAATATCCAATAAAACAAGCGTGCAGAGTTTGACCGCCCCCTCCCTTTATTTTAGAATTTTCCCTCTGCCTGTATAGCCCCCCCCCTCTGAATTCAGGCGACCCCTCTTCTACTACAGACTACCCCTCTACATTAGACGCCCCCCCCCCTAAATGATCGGTTCAAGGTCGTTGTAAAATATTTTTAATTGGCCGATAGGAGCGGTCTTTTTTTTTGTCATTGGAGACAGCTTTTTTCGCGCGACAGACACCTCTCCCGTTCGGCTTTTTACGCTGCGACGCATCGACGGCATAACGAGTAAATAAAAGAGGCACGGCTCGTTGCGCCTCCGTAACGGCCCTGGGGTGTTATCCGCATTCGGCGGGATAATGACGCCGTTACGAGATTCTTTCTTCCTCATCGGCAAATTCGACTTTACGGCTGCGTCGTCAGAGATCGTTGAACACGGAATTAGCATAATACTCTGCAAAGCGACGGGAGAGGAGGGGGGGGGAGAGGGAGAGGGTGGTTTACTCGGATTCGAAGTTCAATATTTACGTCGCACGAAAAACTCGGGGCAATCAGAACCGTCGAGCGATTTCCCTGGCGCTAGTTTCCCGCACAGTTCGCCGGTGACGGTGTTACGTCGCTTCGGGCGACGCATCTACTAGCGTCGAACTTTCGTGCTTTCATCGCCGGAGCGCAAACAGACGAATGTAAACGCGTATTACAGAGTTAACGTGACTCCGCTGGATCAACGATCGCGCTTTTTCCAGCAGACTTCTCTGCGGCTACTTTTTTCCCAGGCAATTATCGATCGCCTTCACGCTGCAGCGTTGGGCGGACCGTGCGGGATTCCACTTCCCACGAGTGGAACCAATTAAGCAGAGGAAATTCCATTCCGTCCGAGGGGAATTCACTTCGGAGAGAAGGAATTAATTTTCTGAACGGACGAAGTACAACGTGACAATCGCCTTGGGAACCGTCATGGAAATGTCCTCGACCGAAGTGGAATCCATTTGACGCGAGATTCCACTCCGTGCAAGTGGATGGAAGAGACAGCTTCCATTGCCACGATGAGGGAGTGACGCATCGTTAAGAAAAATCGTTTAAAAACGGTGCGTCATTCGTTCTAAGAAGTGTAAAAAGAATCTACTTGTCCCAAGTGGAATATATTGTTGCAGAGGATATTGTAGGGGAATCTACTTTCGTTCAGAGGAATTCACATACTTCGAAAGGATTTGTGAGAGGGCAGTGCGACGTTCGTCTTAAATAATGTTATAAAAATATTCTCGAGCGAAGAGGAATATACTTTTATCAGAAAGATTCCCTCTGCTCCTGTCGATTCTTCCGCACATTGTTCATACAAAGAGGCAAGCGCGATTGAAAGGTAAGAAAAATTTGTCGTCGGAATCTGGGGGAACGTAACGGTCGCGAGTCTTCCCCCCCCCACCCTCCCCCCGTTTACCGTAATTGAATTTTCAGCAGGATCCGCCGCTGATTTATTTGCCGAGGCTATCGCTCTGGAAAGCAGAGCGGCTATGCGTCGAATCCATCGATTTTACAAAAGTCTATTATTGTATTGAAAATGGAATAACGCGCGGGAGACATATGTGTGAAAACGTTTGCTTCTCGCGGAAATGAAAAGAGCGCCCGTTGTAACCTAACGTATTCTGCGCGGGGTCGTAGTCTCGCTTTTCTCCCCGGCATTTTATCAAGTTTTCTTCCGGAAGAATGCGCGTCCCGTTTTAACCGAGCGGGTTTATACATTGCTCGCACATTTATTACGACTCATCACATAAGAGCCGTATTTTGCACCGCATCGGACTCTGTTGCCCGCGAGCGCGCGCGCGCGCACATTCAATTATTACATGTCATTATAAATAATTGGAAGAGCCTGGTTCGTCGAAGGAGGCAGAGCGTTTCACCGCGTTTGCGCGATAGGACGGTTCTTGAATAATATGTAAATATATGCCGGTCGGAGGCGTTTAAACGCGGAGTATAAAACAAACTAAGTTTCAGGCCGCAACGTACTTTCGTCGGGGCTAAAAACTTGATCGCCAGGCGTAAACATTTTTCGAATCAAAATTGAGGTGATTCAAACCGGAAATATTCAGAATATACTTAAAAAAAAAGTCTAAAATAAATAAAATAATAAAGTTCAGGCACTCGAATATTCTAATCGTCGATTCGCGACGAGCGTGTATATACGCTTGTAGAGTACGAAGAGCATATGGTGACAGCGTATATATACGCCTGCCCTGTATAAAAACTTAACAGCGTATATATACGCTCGTTGAATACGAAGAATGTTTCATAACGAGCGTATATATACGCCTTAGTTCGCGAAACGGCGAAATCCTATAAATTCTTGCTCTTGAGATTTAATTAAGCGCGTTTAAAAGAATTTATTAAGAAAAAAAAAAGTTAGCTTCCACGTGCACTTCGATGCATTCTTCCCTATCCCGACATTATCCGCACGAGGAAACGAAAATGCGAAAACAATCGGAACTCCTTTAATTAACACGGTTAAGTTCACGGTTAATTGACAGAAAATAATGAGCGCCGAGTGTAATTATACCATTTGCCGGCGATTCTTCCCAGCGGACGGGAAATAGTACGTTTGTTTACCCCTTTAATTGGCGAATTCCATTGAAAGAGTACTCAATAATGGCATCTCTCAAAGCGGCATTTCGCGGCCTCCCAAAGCCATTTTAAGCCACAGTTACGTCACTATATCGAGGATCAGTGTTCGGCTTCCAGTGCAGCATGTAAACGGGAAATAACGTAAGAAGAGTGTTCTTGAGGATGGCAGTTGTACAAAATGGCCGGCTGTACGAAAGCTTTTATTCCGAGCGTTTGAATGCGACAGTCAAGTCTCGCACGCGTGTTTTTACCCCCGCCGTGTCACCAGATCTCGGATGTAACTCTGTCCTTTCCTCGGATGGAGTAGTCGAAATGGTTTTTATGGTCAAGGAAAGAAGAAAGAAAGGCAAAAAAGGCACGATGGGAAATAGAAAACTCAGCGGGTGTGAGGGGTGGAGGGGGGTGATGAGGGTGAGGAGGGGGTGGAGGACAGAAAAGTGGCAGCGTTGGGAGCAGCGTGAGAAGACGGTTCGTCCGCTCTGCCTCGGCCGGGTATTGAGATTTCTTCCGTCGACGTTATTTGATGACGGGAATCGAGCCAGGTTGGCAAGTAATTTTCGAACGTTTGTTACTCTTTTCCTTTCGCTTCGCTGATTCTTCCTCTTTCTCGCCGATCGTTCTGTATCAGTATTTCCATCGATCCGGCCAGTTTAACTCGATTAACCGACCGTTTTCACAGGCCGGTGAAGCGATATTAAAAAATCATGTCAGCGGGAATGGCAGATATGCGTGGCGTCGCGCAACCGGCAAACGGCGAATCGGCTTTCAACAGAGCGTGTTCCAAAAATCACGAAGCGGCGTTGATCCGGCATTTACGGTATATCCATATTACCATCCGGCACGCAACTACACGCCGGTTTAATGGATTTGAGAGTCGGCGGAAAGCTCTCCGAAATAGTTCGCTGCCTCGAGTACTCCCTCGTAGATAAAAGCCCGGGCGAGGCGGAACAGCCGCAGCGGTTCCGGGTAAGAGAATCGAGAGCTATTGAAAGGAACGAGATTACCCGCAGTCGCTCATCTTTATCGCGCACGAGGGCGAAATGACAGGCTGAGGGTAACGAAAACCATTAGAAACAGCCTCGAACCAGTTTCGGCCGGTTCGAAACTGCGCGAATCAATAAGCGACCGCTTCGATTGGTGGGAAATTCGGCTGGTAAATTCGAGACGCGTGACACGCATCGGGAATTTCATATTCCCGGTGATACGCGGGAATATGAAATATTGCATCGAAGCGTTTTCCTCGGATTCCCAGCCAGCGAATAAATCCACCGCTTTCAGCCCATAATCGGCACCAGACGGCGGCTTATCGTTTCTGCGACGGCGAACGTCCCACGTGACGAAAAAAAGACGCGATATTGTTCCACGGCGAGAAACGAGCCGGCTGCAAAAACAGAAATGTGTTTCTGGAAAAGCGTGTCCGGGAAATCAGTAGGAAAGAAACATGCCGGAAAAGGGTTGGAAATAACCGTTTGGAAAAGCGCCCAGGAAAACTGTTTTGGAAAATCTTTTGGAAAAGCGCCCAGGAAAACTGTTTTGGAAAATCTTTTGGAACAGCGATGCAGAAAACGATCTCGAAATCAAAATATGAAAGATCGACTTGGAAAAGTGAACGGAAAAGTTACCCGGAAAATGCATGCCGGAAAAAGTTACCCGGAAAAGCGATCAGGAACAAACGCCTTAAAAAGCAATGTGGAAAGCGTCGGGAAAAGAGATGTGGAGAAGCGTTAAAAAATTGACGCCGGGTTTACCGCACGAAATCGCGAATTCGCGTCTCGTTTCGCCAATCGTGCTCGACGTTTCGTCACGTTGTTCCAGGACGATGCGTCTCCTCTTTTCTCTTTTTTCCCATGGAGAACCGCCAATTTATCAACGGTACGCGAATAGAGCGAAACGTGGAAAAATGAAAAAGGATGACGCGAGATCGCGACGTTGGCGCGAAGCGCAGCGACTAGTTCGACCCCCATTGTTACCCCGCGCGGCAGCGCGACATTATGCAGACGCGTTTTTTCCTCCTAATTGCGTTTGTTCCTCAATTAAAGCCGCGTTATTTAATTGGCAGCGAGTCTTCCCCGGCGAACCTTTGACCGCGTTCCGTCGCGTAATTACAAACGAGGGCGAGCTAGGGCGACGATTGGCGCTTCCATATTTCGAGTATCTCCAGGAACGTCCGAGCGCGTTTGCTTTACGGCGAAACACACTTTTCACCGGATTGAATTATTCATCTTTCCGTTCGGAGCATTTGCATTTTGCGCACGCTTGCGTTAGTATGGAGATTCGTCAGGAGGAGCGAGCAGAAATGATTCTCGTTTTATTTCGAATTAAACAATTTGAAGGTAATTGAGATCCGAGATTTGCCTTCGGATTCTTCACGACCCGCGACAAGAAATGTGTGGTTGACTGGGGCGAATTGCTTGGTTGGCAGATGACCAATAGCGTATTTGATTTCTTTATATCTACGTACATTTTTCGTTTTCTTTTCTTTAATTTAATTTAATTTTAATTTCTTTCCGAAATATGTGTCTAAATACGACAAACTTAACTGTGGATTGAAAGGGTCAGCTTGAATTATTCAGTTTTACAATTATCTTTTCAGTTTTGTTTACCAATTGTTCACTCCTCCGCCTCTTCTGTTTCTTTTTTCCTCGATATTTCCGCCCCTAATTGTGGAAAGGGTCAATATATATAGTGATTCTTGATGTACGCGACGAGACCTATCCAACGGTATATAAGTCAAAGCTGAAAGCCGAAGTTGATTTTTCGAAAAAAATTGAAGGAGTACCCCTTTGGAAAATTCGAAAAAAATTTTTTTTCTATTTCCGTTATATTTTTCACACTATACGATGTCTTTTTCGACGAGGAGTCTAAATCTATGCCGCAATCCCGGCATTTCTGACTGCAAATGACTTTTTTTTGCAAAAAACGAAAAAAATGAGGTCCCTAAAACCGGACCCTTTGGTGCATTAACTTTGATTAAAGTTCGTCTTTTTGGTGCACACCGAGTGACTTTGGGTCTT
>JABFPT010004492.1:0-11367 GCA_022817245.1 Nixonia krombeini
ACGTTATGTCTGCCGTCGTTATTCTGGGCGCAGAAATAAAAAAAAAAATGTCCGCGTTCTCGCACAGAATTGTTCGTTGGTGCAACAAACCCGTCCTTTGTGGTCTTTAGAACCCACCCCCCTGCCCTTCTGCAAGGTAAGGGGAAACGAGGGGAACAAGAATTTGGTTTCTTGGGGTATTTGCGCGCGATGCAAACCCGCCGATACAATTCCGATAAAATCGGTCTGCAGAGATCTTGCGCAATGCCAAAGTCGCGTACTGCAGACGAAATTTATATCCTACTCGATTTCATCCGTTACAGAACGCGCGTATCAGTTACAAGGTTAGTCTCGCGTTACGCGCCTTCGCTATCGCGTTACACACACCGCCATTGCGTACCATCTCGCCCGGCTCATCGATCTGCAGTTTTGCATCGGTCGAGTTCATCGATCGCTCGTAAATGCGCCGTATTCTGTGCGACTCGCCGCACATAAATACGCGCGCCAATAATAGCTGGCTCGAACGCCTGACCACCGTCCCTTTCGCGGGTTTTCCGCGGATGGACAGCCGATCTTGGAAAAAGTCGATTTTCCACCGCGATAACTTTCGGAGGCACTGCCGTTGAAATGCACGCGAGGGAGAATCACGTGACGAAACGGGAGGTATTTAATGGTAATGTGGCGACAGGTTTGCATTTGTCGCGAAGTTTACCGCACTTGTGAGAAAGGTCGTAAAAACTGTGATGACGGAGTGCCATGTGGGATCGTAAACGTTTCGTTCAAAAGCGCAGAAAACTTGACCGATTGTTCTGAACTGTGTACGTTTGTATCCTTAGTTTTGCCTAATTCTGTTACGCGAGGATCGAGATGCCACGTGAGTGCACTCCGACGTGTACCTCCGTCTTTGTTTGCCTGATTTAGTTAGACAAGGACGGCGATACCTTCCGAGCGTGTTCCGAGTATCTTTGTCATTATCTAACTGTTAATGTAAGACGAAGACAGAGATACCATCCGAGAGTTCTCAGAGTACTTCTGTCCTTACTCGTCTAATGGCGTTAGACAAAGACAGTGATACCTTTCGAACGTTTTTGGTGTGTCAACAGAGCTATTAATCACAGCTGCAATACCGTCGCTACTTCACTACCGAACACTGTAATTTCCAATACATCATTTTTCTTTCTTCTCCCTCTCTCTCTCTCTCTCTCTCTCTCTGTCTCACTCACTCACGCACACGCAATATCACAAAACAAAAACGAATCGAGCCACAAAAGAAATACGAATGAAATAATAAATTCTAATTGAAACCACACTCCTTTGATGAATTAATATTAATAACTCTCGATTGCCCAACAGACCCCCAACTTCTCGCATCAAGCTCGTCTTCCAATTTCCCATGACGTCGATATTAAATTCATCGTTTCTCCCGCGATACAATCCCGGCGTGACACTGCAAACGCGTCTTGACACGGGGAATATTTTCGTCGTATTTATAAAGCGTTGCCTCAGCAGATCCGTCATCGCAATCACGCCCGCAGCCCGTCGATCACCGCGCCGTAGATCACCGGACAATCGAGAATTCATTAGTTCCGCGGAATCGCAAATTGCCATTTCAAGGCGGAAAAGCAGGCGAGTAATTGCGCGGCTCGTTTTCTCTCGCCGCCGGTGATTGTAATTTACGCGAGTCCGCGACGGTCGCTCGCGGCTGATGTGCAGTAGAGTCTCCCTTGTATCTCAACTCGCTTTACGAGAAATTATGCCGCATTATGTGAATTATTAGCATATTTATGACTGAACAAGTTGACGCTCGATAGTTATTCGAATGTTACGTATTACGCGAAGGTTGATTAATCGAGAGTCTACTGTATTCGTACGCAACATGCACAATTACACTTTTCGTTTAATTCACGAATAGAGAATTGACTATTGGTTGTTTTGTACAGTCAAAAGTTTAACTTGCAGAAGGTCGACTATGCGAAGATCTACTGTATTTGTACGCAACATGTATGCTCATTTTTCAAATCCTATTTATTTGAGTAGTCCATTAGTTAATTTAAAACCCAGTCTCACATGGGTCGACTAATTGAGAGTTTACTGTATTTATATACAATATATACACCCACCTTTTTAATCTTATTCACAACCTTTAACTGACATTTCGCATACTCTTCCGTATTGACTAGTCCATTAGTTAATTTAAAATCCAGTCCCACGTGGGTCGACTAATTGAGAGTTTACTGTATTTGTATAAAATATACACACTTTAAATATATACACCTGTTTAATCCGATTTACAACCTGTAAATCGTACTTTCCGCGCTTTCCTACGCTGAACGTCCGTTCGTTTATTCCGGCTAAAGGGCCGATTCCATACAGGTCGGTTAATCGGGAGTCGACTGTAGAAGCGTCCATGGCGGATCGGCGTGAATTCGTATGCGGGGCTTATTGAAAGCCAAGGCTCGTCGAGCGGCTCGGATTTATCGAGATCGCGGGCGCCAGTGGTCGTCCGTGGGTGGAAGCGACGTCTCCTCTCGCGGTGGAAGCGATATACAAAAGTCGGGGCGCGCCGTCGAGCGTCGCGCGGCCGTCGACGGTTTGATCGAGCGTAGGTCGGCCGTTTCCTACGCCGCTCCCGATTGAATAATTACGCGCGCAGGCCCGGGACGAGCGTCAACGGCGCTGTTAAGTGGCCACTACCGTTTGCGAATATTTCTTCGGATTATGCTAATCGCAGCGGCCGGATCGGACGGGCGAAACGCTCGTTTCCGGCTCGTTAAGTAAACACATTTTATCGGGTGTAAACGTTCTTTTAGCGATCTTCCTTCTTTCTCTTCTATCGTTATTACGAACGGTTTACTTTGAGAGGTGTTCTTGGTGTATCATGCATTCCACTCGAGCCAAGTGGAATTGCCTCGGATTCTGAACCTAAGACAATTTTTGAAATCGTGCTTGGAAATTTGCGGAACGTTGCATCGCGGGGTATTGCGTCAAAAGCGACCAATTTAAGGTAAATGGATTAGTTTGAACGAAAGGTGAATTCCTCTTCCTTCAAATAGAATTCTTCCTCATATTCTATTTCTCTCAAGAATACACTTTCTACACGAATATCCCAGACAATGGAGAGTAATAACATTATTGACAGTTAATTTCCGCGGTGAAATACAGCCCTCCAACCATAGTGAAAATTCCACTTGCGCCAAATGGAATTCTCGAAAGAGATGACTCCTCGCGAAATTTAGACAAAACACCGTTATAGAGAATACAGGAACAATATCAACTAGTGTCAAGTAGAATCTCGTGCCGAGTAATATACTTCACTTTTCATTTCCTGTGTAACGTTATACATTCCACTTCCACCAATCGGATTGGAACAACCATCTCCTTCATCAAGTCGACAAGTCTGTTTGGTACGGTTTTCTCACATTTTATTAAGTCCCACAACACAGGATCTAAAATAGTATCGATTTTTAATCCTCGATGTTTGTCCTATTTAGTTACACAGTGTTGGATTTCATTCAGAGATCATGTAATACCGGGATTATATAAAACCGTCCAGTCAACATAGCCGGGGATCGCTACCTGACATCTGTAAATCCCAGCGTGGGGACAGTCAACGTTGACGGAGCAGCCTCGCTTACAACCTGACTCAGTAGTCCCAAGCCGCTACCTGTGACCAGTTTCCGCCGCTTTTTCCCAACGGCGAAGCCTCGGTTACAGACGCGCCGAAAACCATCATCGGTGAAACTTGTATACATTGAAACTCGTGAGCCAATAGCAAGCGCCTCGACACTGACCCCTGTAAAAGCGACCCTCTTTTTGATAGCCAACCAAATAATTAGAGTTGTGAACGATTCTGCAATAATTCTGGTGTTCTTGTCTAATTATGGAAAGATCCCCATAGGGATTTGGAAAAAAATGTTTTGGTGGTGGTAACTTCACTCAGTACACTTTTTCTGCAAAAAAGAAGACTTCTTTTTAAGAGTTCTGAGTAAGCTCGCAATGAATGTAGAGTTCTGGGGTGTCTGAAACAGTTCAGAGAAATTTTCAAAAAAAAAAGCGAAACTTTAAAAATTGGAGTGGTTTTTTATAAAAAAAAAGCTCCTCGTTTGCGACACGGATCCGAACTTCTCGTCGCAACGGGCGTCAAATAGAGTAGAAAAAAAGAGAAAAAATCGAGAAAAAAATTTTTTCGAAATTTTTCAAACCCTCGAATTTTTGCGAAAAATCAATTTCGTCTTTCAGCTTTGAGTCATACATCAATGGATAGCTCTCGCGATGGGCGTCAAGAATCACCCCCCTTGTCGACCCTTTCCATCGTTAGGGGCGAAGATATTGGGGAAAAAGTGAAAATCGGAGGGCCGAAGCGATGTATCAAATTTCAAAGTTTTCGCCCTATAATTTTCTTCCCTTTGGGAATTTCAGAGTGAACGAGATACCCTTCGATCCCGGATACTGAGACTCGTCCAATGAGTTGGCACACGTGGACCATTAAACGTGGACTTTAATTACAGTTATATTTTACTTACATTTTTCATTTTTCATTTTTTTGCATAAACAAGGCTCTCATGGGAAGCGCCGCAATCGCGTCATAATTATCGCGAATCTCTCTGTAAAATTATACGGAAACTCTAGAACTATTTTCGAATTATCCAAAATATTCTTAATACACTTTTGATTTTCAAAAAAAGGGCCGTTAATTTGACAAGGGTTCGACACTGTCGCGTGGTCCGTCCGATTTACCTAGGCGCCATTGGCCGGCCACTGTTTTCTCACAAATCGGAGAAACTGTACCGGAGGAGAGTTTCTACCGTGTTTCTAAAATTAGAGAGTGATCGCCGCGGCAGGAACAGGAAGGCGATCCGGCGACACGATAACAAAACTTCGGCCTTCTCAATGTTCCCTGTGAAATTGACTGTAAACGATACTTGACACGATACTCGTAACACCTCAATTAACAAGAAGTTGTAATTAATTCGTTACTCTACTCGTCACAAAAATTCTTTTTTTTTTTTTACAAATTTTGTTTTTACAAATTTTTTTTTACATATTTTTTTTTTACACATTTTTTTACGAATTTTTTTTTACAAATTTTTTTTACAATTCCCCTAAACTCTTGTCGATTTTTACAAATGTCCTCTACAAACATTGACATAACGTTACAAAAAAAAAAAAGAAGCCTTGATACAACGTTCCTGTAACGTTACACGCTCAGCGTTACAGAAATTATCGTTTTTTTAGTATTATTGGATTACTCCTCGTCGCTGTCCCAATAAACTTCACAATTCTTCGCTTTCGTGTCTCGACAACTTGTCCGAAACGTTACACAAACGTTCCCGGGGAAAATGCGTAGAACGCCTGTCGGCGATTAAACTCCCCAGTAAAGACAGCAGCGAGATAAGGCTTTGTTTGACGAATGTAAAATGACGCGTTGGAACGTCACGACAATTTTATCGTCTGATTTACTGTACAACCAGTTACGAAACGCTCGTCAAATAGCTCATTAATCCATTAAAATACATTTCTAATTAAATCAGTGGCTCGACTAATTGCTGACTAATTATACAGCATCGACTAATTTCCCACAAATGTCACAATTGCGATTAACGGCCATGATTTTTCCGATAACTTATTTTCATATATACATATATATGTACATATATTGCATATATATTACACATGAAAAAAAGAAAACAAGTCATATGCGAACATAACCTATCTTTCGATATTGATTTTCCGTTTATTTCGTCCATAAACACCAAAGAGGTGATTTCCATCCGTTCACGAAACAGTAAATCAGCGGTTTTTGGTGCGGACCGTCGTAAAAACCGGGGGAAATACGCGTGTTTTGTTTCCTCGGTCCGCGTTCGTTCGAACGACGCGTGACGGGTTTCAGCGCGGGAGGGGAGGGGAAGGAGGGGAGAGGGACAGTTCGCGCGGGATGGTCGTCACGTGTCGGCCCTCGGGACTGGCGTCACGTGACGCTGACTCGATCCAGCATGCGCGGGCCACACGAGCGCGTCATGCATCATGCATCACTCTTGCGCAAACTATTTTATTCTACTCTCCGTCACTTTCCTAACGGGCTACGCCTTTGTCAGCGTTTCCCTCTTGATTGTCGCGGCATTCTTGCATACGTCTATTTGGAGCGATGGGATTCCACTCGGCCGCAATGACTGCCTTTCGCTGCGAATGAAGTCTTCTCGCGTGTAGTCGGGACTGGTCTTGCGTCAAGTGGACGTTCTCTCGCGGGGAGTGGAATGTTTTCACAACTCGTCGTTGCCTTTGAAAATGTGTTCGTATTTCTAATGTTTTCCCCCCTTTTTCCTCGATACGGGTTCACAATGGAATTCCTTTCGACTGGAAAAAACCCGTATGGATGTCTTTCCCCAGTTGCGTTCCGCTTGTGTGAAGTGGAACGAAGCTGGGAAAGAATTCCATGTGATTTGTCCAATCTCCCCCCCCCCTAATTCTCCTTACACCGAACAGAATACCGAGTCGCGATTCCTCTAACGCGAATTTGAAACGACTTAAACCGCCCTTTGTCAAAACTCTTCATTTACGCTTTTGACGCGACCTTTCGGGTCGGATGGAAACTCTGCTCGGCCAAACGGATTTCACCGAGTTCGGTTTCTCTCGTTTCGAGCACACGCCGCTTTCGTGACGTGAATTCCAACGGTACCTCGACATTGAAAAGAAGAAGAAAACCTCGTAACGATCGATCGGTTTCGATCGGCATTCTCCGCCAATACGTATATCTCGTGTATGGCGGGTCGCCGGACAGGGCGACGGGCAAGTGCGTCCCGCGCAATAGCGCTGGCCGCGACTGCGAGCGCGGCACTTACGCTCGTCGGCGGGTCATGCACGCGGGGCTCTCCCGCGCCAACGTACCGTTTCACGTGCCACGAACAGCCTTCCGCTGCCTGGGAACCCATTACCTCAGTTTGCAGGGGCCGCAACGCTTCGGGGCCCCTCCCGCGCGCCCCCTCACGATGAGAATCGCGAACGCGTCGTCGGGAGAGATCGTTTCCACGAATCGTCGGATTTCGATGTCTTCGGGTTCACGCGAATCGCCTCGTTTCGGCTTGCCGAGTTTCTCGGTAATTGCCGAGCACGATTCGCGGTCCGAAGTATCGCGCGAACGTGTTCCCGACGCGAACGAAATTATTTTGCGTCAAGTGGATATTGCGTACTTTACGCGAGAAACGAGCGGTCTTCTGTAGAAAAGAGTTGTCCACTAGAGGCGAGAAAACGTTCTTCTCCGTCAAGAAGGTATCCACTCGAGGCAAGAAAACGTCCTCCTCCGTCAAGAGGGTATCCACTCGAGGCAAGAAAACGTCCTCCTCCGTCAAGAGGGTATCCACTCGAGGCAAGAAAATGTCCTCCTACGTCGAGAGGACTGTTCACTCGAGGCAAGAAAATGTCCTCCACCGTCAAGAGGGTATCCACTTGAGGCAAGAGTATGTCCTCCTACATCGAGAGGACTGTTCACTCGGGGCAAGGATTATCCTCCCGCGCCAAGAGGATTTGCCATCTAGGCTCAAGGGGAAATCCACTCCCGTTAGGGGGATTGTTCACTTGACGTAAAAAAAGAAGAGAAAAAGAAAGGATCAATTATCGTCTGTAGGATCACGAGAATAATCCTCTCGCCTCAAGAGGAATCCGCGCAGTGCGCACGCATTTCCATTCAGTCGTCCCCGCAACGTTGGTTTATCCATCTCCCGCGAACAACCGACGGTGACAAATGGTGGAGAACAACCGCGTGTGAAACCTTAATGGACACTGGTTACACAATTTTGAGGGGGAAATACTGGTTCGGCACCCTCGGCCCATTCGAATGCGGTATTACTACCGGTACTGGATACTTTTCCCGAGGAACTGGCTGTAAATAGGTGAGAGAAAATCGAGGGTGCGTCGCTCCCCGGGAGACCCTTCTGGCCTACGCACAATACGCGGAGCCGCCTTCGACTCCGAATACCCTGCAGTGCTCGCGCTGTTGCCACGTGTACACTCCCCCTTGTCACGGAGAAAACGGTGGGACGCGCGTTTACACCGTCGGTCGGCTTTACGAGGCGCTTCGATCCGTCACGCGAGGAAGCATGAATTCGGGAATAGCCCGCTGTTTCATTAGACTGATGGCAGGACCGTACGCGAAAGTCGGAAGGTCGATAATTAATTAAACAGGCTTGCTTCGCGACGTTGCTGTGACGTAAGTAACGCGTTCCGGGAAGTTACGAGTCGCGGGGAGATATCGCGCGTGACGCGGCGCAGTTACGGGCGCCTGGGGATACGCTTCCCGCCGGGCATTACCCGCAAGTGGTATCCCATTTAACGAAATTAGCGCGGTTCTACCGTCAAAGGTAGAAGACTCGCTTTCAAATCGTGATAAACAAATTAGTCCAATTTTTCAAAACTTAATTAATTTCATATTCGTTAATATCAAACCGATTAAACACTTTTCTACCGATTAACTCATCTTTTTCTCACTGTTATCGGCTCATTAATCGTAAACCCTTCTCTCTCGTTTGTAGTCGCACTGTTCCTCGATAACCGTACCCGATCGCAACTGCGTCGGAACGATCAAAGGGACGAGTATACCTGTATAATCCGTATCGCGGCTAATTTGTAAATATAGTTAGACCGGCTCGCGTGCAGCGGTGTGCGTGTGTGTGTGCGCGCAGACTCCTGTACACGACTTTCTCGGCGCACGCATGATCCGGATAGCGCGCGAGCACCGCACCAGACGCGAAACGACGGCCGCGCGTACCTATTCGTCATGCGTGTCGACGAGAGTAATGCAGGGCGATTATCGCGATTACTGATTCGCATCCCCGCTACGCTCATGGACTGTCCTCAAGCTGTACAATTTAGCGAAAAGTCTCCGTTTACGCGTGTTATTTTGTTTCGTTCCGCCGCGACGTTACCTCGAGGGCAGATTGTCTCTTTACGTTAATCATTTCTCAGTAGGTCATTTTCATCTATGAATATTCTTAGTCTGGTAATATTTTAGCAATCAATTGATTAAGATTTTACACGTTTCTATTCGCTTCTATCCATTTTTATTCGGTTCTATTCGCTCGTATCCGTTTTTATTCGTTTCTATCCATTTTTAATCGTTTCTATTCGCTTCTATCCGTTTTTATCGGTTCTACTCGTTTCTATCCGTTTTCACTCGTTTCAATCCGTTTTTACTCGTTTCTATTTATTTTTACTCGTTTGTAGTCACTTCTATCCGTTTTTATTATTTTCTATTCGCACATTTGTATCGTCCTTATTCCCATCAACTTGTTGTTATTACTTTTCAACTCTCTTCGCACTTAAAAAAAAACCTGTCACGTAACTTTATTCATTCGACGCTTATTTTTTTTGCTTTCTTTGTGATATTTTCCAAGAGTATGAAACGGTTGTTAATAAGGCAAGTTGGAGGGAATTAAGTTCAGCGGCGATTACGATCATCTTAATGGTAAACTTCGGCCGAGCAAAAAGGAAAAGACAGTTCGCCTTGAATGCAGCACCCTCGTCTTTATCTCCATCTTAATAAACGCACCTACGACTTACTCGCAGGCTAATTACATATACGAAGCGAGGCCCTCTGTTCGGGGCTGACACTGAAAAACACGAGCGGAAAGCCGCGGCAAAAAACGCCACGGGCGTGTGCAACGCGAGACTCGCATTTGCATCGAAACGCCACACTGAGCCGCCTTGTTCTCGCGGAAAGGACTTGCGCGCCGGCCGTTTCGCCTGCACCTTGCAGTGCGCGCGATTTCGATAGCTCGGCGCTGATAATCCGCCAACCAATGACCTCCGCTTTCGGAGAAACGACGCGAGACTTGTGCACGTTTTGGCTAGCCTTTTCCACTTGACAAAAGTGGACTTACCGTGGTAAAGTCAAGAGGGGAGGAAAGGTTTCAAAAGTGCGCGTCCTTGGACAATATTTTTTTAACACTCTTCTACTATTTTTTCAAATGTGAACCGCAATGGTGATCAGTGCGAGGTAAATGTATCTCTCTCGACGGAGGTGGATTCCCTTTGCGTGAAATGTAATCCTTTTAACTCAAGTGAACTCCTGCAAAGTTACAGAAATAATTTTGAAAAGAGCATTGTCGGAATGTTTACTTATTTTTTTTAACAGAGAAATTTTTTTTTTCGACGGAAGGAAAATCCTCTGTCCTCAAGAAACGTCATCTTACACCAAGTGGAATCCTCCCTGCATTCAAGTTGACGAATCTCACACTCAACATATCCGTGAATCGATTGAAATAGACAATTTGATGATGTTTTCTGGCGTAAAATGAATCCTCCTCGCGGAAGTGGATTCTACTTACACCAAATAGATTTCTCTTCAATCAAGTCAATCCCCTGCACGTTATACGTTTATACAAACGACTTGATGTACACGCTTAAGAATGATTTTTCGAGTCGACGAAATCCGCTGCGCGGAAGTGGACTCCACTTACGCCAAATGGAATCCTCTTGTCCAATGATGATCGCAATCCAAATAAACCCGAAGAATCGTACCAGAAAAGGTGAAAGGAAGAAAAAAACTAACTTCTTACATCTAACTCCGAATCGATGACAACGCAGCGTTAATTATCGCGTTTGGCAAGCGAGCAAAGTTTGCGGGATGGCTCTCGCTACCAGCGGCGATACTGTCTTTCATAAAAATGATCGATCACCGGCGATTCTTTCCCCGGCCGACGTAACCGGGCTTTTAATGGAGAGCTCGCATGCTAAATTGACAATCGCGTTGCCGATGCACGCGATCCGCACGACAAGTATAAATCGACCGGTAGGCGAACCGGGGCGTGTGGGAGTCGCGCGCACCACAAATTTACGACCGGCCGACCCAGCCGAGACTCCACTTACCTGCACGCTTAGCCCGACACGGACCCGGCTTTCGATTCCTGTCGAGAAAAATCTGTCGTTCCGGCGGAAAATCCTGGAAATGACCTTGTCGAGCCCGATAAGGATTCCCTTCCCCCTGTAGAAACAGGATGTCCGCGATGGCTGCGTCAACGGCGAGGCATTCGACTGATAAACATCCCTGTCACCAGGTATTCGGGACATTTCCAGGATTCCCCGGCGTATTTTTCGGAGGTTTGTTCACTCCCGTTTACTCGGGTGGTCAACAAACAGTATCATTTTTCCAAGGCACTTTCACCTGTGTCGCTGCCTCCCCCTCCCCCTGTTACTGGTCGTGTTCCCCTCTTTCCCTGCAACGCTCCCCTCGCCTCCCTCCCCCTCACTATATCCCCCGTCACTCTCGTTCCCCCTTTTTCCCTTCTCATTTCCCACCTCTTCCTTGTCTCCTTCTTTTCTTCACCCCTCCTCCATTGCCCCCCCCCCACGCCCCCCTTGTCCCACCCCCTCACGCCCGCTCCCCTCCCTCTATCC
>JABFPT010004498.1:0-11350 GCA_022817245.1 Nixonia krombeini
ATTATTATTAAAAAGTTTGAGTATTAGTTACGATTATCTCAAATAATATTAAACTTAGCAAGTTGACGATAAGACACACATACTTATTTGCCTATAAATATCGGAAAAAATATCAGAACAACAACTGTACATTACAAATTAATTAATACAGTTTTTTATTAACTTTTTTATATTAATATATTCGTATTAACCTCTCAGAAATTTAATGCAAAAGGCACATTCGAAATTCAGATTGAACTATTTGACAGCGAACTAAAAAATAGCAAATATTCACGGTTTATAATTAAATCACGTAATTAACGTTACATAATTGTAATTAGAGCTCGTAGTTAATTACTTAAGGCCAATTCCCATAAAATTAAAATATATCCCCTCGATTTAATCGCAGATAAATACACAGATGCGTACTTTTCTAACGCATAAGATGTAAAACGTAAACCAACGCAGCGAGTAAGTAACACGTTGCTTTTTCAATTAGATAGCAGTATTTGATCGTTTGAGTAACGGAAGGTACAGGCTCTCAATCGAATCTACTGTTATAACACAAGTTTGCTCTTCTCGCGTGGAAGAGAAACGATAGTCTTGACCGACTCGGAGGACTTTCTATGTAGAATCCATAATGCCGTGGGTATTCCGACCTACGTAATAGGTTAAGAGTTTGTTAATCGCTCTTCGTACTATTATAAGCATCGACGATCATTCTTGTGCGTATGTTACGCCTTTTACCATTCGTTCATTACTCATTATTATAAATCGTTCACCGAACAGCATTTAAAAATCGTGCCAAATTGTCTCATTACATAAAAAGTCGAGTAACATAAGTTTGTTGATTATTTACATCATTTATTAAATAATCTGCTCAATATAATAATGTTTTAATACAAGAAAAGTAATAAAATTGACTAAATGTCATTCAAGACTGTTGAAAAAGATGCACCGTTTTGAATCATTTTCCACTATGTTTTATATTTTTGTACGGGGTTTAATCATTGGAGTCGTTGGTTACTACATTTAAAATTAATGCTGCTTATAAATTGTGCGCGGTCTTTCAAAACGAGAAAAGGATAATTGTAAATTGGCATCGGCCGCAAGACGAACGTAAAGTAAAAGTGGATAGCAGAGAAATGTTTTTCACGAGGTTAGATCGGTGGGAATCGATTTTATCTTCACTTTAGTGAAAGAGCCGGCAAAGATTTCCGAACGTTTCTCATCGTTCGGATCCAAACAATAAGGTTACTATTCAACATGAAATGATCGTTGTACCGTTTTGTGACCGACAGCGCCTTATAAGTTTTGACATTCCACGCGACTTCCGGAGTAAACTGTTTTTTCGCCAGTGCACTTATGTTTCTTTTGTTCCAACGGTCTACACCGAGTCGTAAACTTCTTGCATAACTTTGACAACGGATAAACATTCTAATGCAACGATAGTCGGTGCGATTTTATGAAAATTGTTTTTCAATTTATTTACAATCTTCTATTTTACAGTTGTGTTACTTCCAATTTAAAGTTAACTTTACTTTCAGCGTACAAAACATATTTATATTCCGTTGTAATATTTACATTACATTGCATTAAATATATGTATATATATACTGTTCTGTAATTATTCAATGACTAAAAAAACGAAAAAGTTTACCGAAAAAGTAATAAAAAATGGTAATAAATAATTGTGGAAGAATACTTTTATACCTCAGATAAACGCATAAATTAACATATGCGTTTTTTGGAAAGTGCGTGAAATGTAGAGCACGATTATTTAAAGAGGACACCGAATGTCCTTGTCTCAATGTGTTGCCGTGATAATACAATGCAACGCTCGTCCAACAGAATTGGTGACGTTTTTGTAAACTTCCAGTTTCACCTAAATCAGCCGGCGAGCCAAGATCGTTGACTCGAACATAACTGTACTCCGGCTAAGTAACTTTACTAGCTTGAAAAAGAAACGTGGTGTTTCGTACTGTGAGAAATTTTTTCCCATGTTTCCAAATTCCGAAACTATTGCACGAAATACAAATTAAAATTAATAACAGTTAATACGAATTAACTTGTTACAGTTTTCCTGTACATAAAAGAAAGATAATTTTAATTTTTCTTCTCGTTCCAGGATAAATACTCATATTTGCGATACGCAAAGAACGATCTAATTAAAAAAATAGTTCCTAAAATATATAACAATTTGGCAAATTAATTTCATCCTTGATGTTACTGCAATAACAATTAAATCAAAATTTTTTAACTATAAAAAAAAAGATTTACAAGGAAAGCAACGCTAAAAGTGATCTTAACAGAATTTTTTGTTGTTACATTTTCCGTTTAGTTGCATCTAAGAATGTGAAATAAGTTAAATATTATACAAATTATTTTCTTTTATTTAGCGTACTTTTTCAAAGTAATTTTTCTCCTCAACGTCATTACTTAAGTCAATCATGGAAACAGTTGAGCAGTGTTCAACATTTCTGGGTCGTCAAAAGTATTTGGAGTTGCATTATTGCGGTATCTGTGGTCTACGCAACGCAGACGCGTTCGCTATCTTGCGATCGTTTGGCTCGGAACTGGGCTCGGAATGCGAGACGCGGTGCGCGCTAGTCGTGCCGGGATAAAAGAGAGTCATGCTAATTCGATCCGAATGTAATCTGTTGCAGTGGAAACGTACCTGAGCCCCGTCGAAACGCACTGCATGAATATCGACTACTTCATTCCCGATGAAGATAACGAAACCAGGGGATTCTCCGACGATGCCATGGCACGCCTTCGTAAGCAGTCATTTAATTGCCGCATTGTTTCGTCTTACTTTATCACGTTCTCAAAAGTGTTCGACGATCCGCGTTTCAGCTATTTCTTAGAACATATTTCGCAATGCAATTAACGCCTCATTTGTGGTTTTATTGACCTCAATTTATTGACCGCTTTGCAAAAGAAAAAATTAAGTTAATTAATAAGTTATTTTTCTTTATTCAACAATTATTTAATTAAACGAATTAATTGATAACGAAGCAATAATTTTTGCAATTGTATTTCTTTTTTGTTTCAACCGGAACATTTTTCTTCGTTCTTGCGCATATTATACATACTTTTTTTTAAGAATATGCTCATTGAACATTATAAACAATAGTCTTTAATGACAAATGTTACAGATATGGGTCGCTCGGTCATAGCACTTTTCATGGTCGGCTTCTTGGCAATATTTTCTGCCTTTTGGACAGGAGTCGTGGGTTGTTGGCGAAGATCACCAGGGAACATCACTGCCACTGCGATATTAATGCTCTTTGCTTGTTCGTATATTCTGACCTGTACACTTCTATAGTAAAAGCCGTTAGAAATTGAAATGAAGTTCTCAATATGTAACGATGACTTTTCCTATTTTTCTGTTACTGACCTTGTTTTATTGTACTGTAGGTCTTTTGAGTGCCGGAGGAATGGGCCTCTGGCATGGCGTGGAATACTATGAGAAGGAGAAAATGGTTGGCGAGGAGTATTATCAACAGTGGAGTTCCGTAAGTCTACCTTAAATAAATAATAAAATGCTTATTTCTTTCTTTACTTGTATAAATTTTATTAATTATTTCAAAGTTTCAATAGCTGATTTATGTATGAGAGAGTAACAGTTTTATAACAGTTTTATAACAATAACGAAACGATGTGTTTAGAGTACTATTTTATGAGCAGGATTGAATTATATGGACTGATATGAATACATATGGCATTTACGATTTGTCGTGGCTCGTACGTAACGTTTAAGCTGGTAATTTCAAATAATGCAGGTTCAACTGTTGCAACGGCCTTTTGATTTTTTACGGACATGACAACATAACCGTTACATCAACATTTTTTATACACAATAAATCTTTTATTGCGGTTTTTATTTACCTAATATTTATTGTTGACGGACGAAAATATCTTTTTGAATTATTTACATTAACGGTAATGTATTTATAGTAATTACTTAAATGGAAACATGTTTTCGTTTTGTTAAAAAGCAAGCTTTTTTATTCGTAAAATATTAAAGGTACTTTAAAGACGAATTAACATTTTATCTGACTCTTTGCGAGTGCCTTAACCGTTGATTTATTATTATTTTTAATAAGTAATTGTGCGATAAATATTCTTATTAAGACAAACTCGAGGAAGATATGACGAGGATGGGTGAAACCAGATTTGCGATATTAATCAACTACTGCAACCGGTCATATAATGTTGAGCTTTCTCTATCTCATTTTGTACTTATTTGGTCCCGAGTGTACATCGCGTAAGCACCGGACAATTTACTCACCACGATAATCTCTTTCACTTTCTCAAATTTAATGCGATTTTCAAAACGAAATTCTTTCCTGCTTCGTTCAAATCATTACTTCCATACACTGTTCTTTCCCCGCACGATAACGGATTTATTTAACAAATAAACCATCAATATTGTTAATAGAAACTTTGTTTCACAAAATAAGAATATACATTATTTATTATATAAAATTCATCGAACTGCAATTGTTAATAATAGACTAGGCATTTCCAAAATAATTTAGCTAATTATCAGTAAAAATACCTTAAATATTTATTTTAATCAAACTCATTATTGTTGCTTTCTATAACTTTCTAAAACTTTTCAGAAAATTGCCTGATCTTATTTCTAAGATGTAACACGTCTTTTGACGCAATTAAATTATTGAACCATTTTCGAACTTCTTCGAGATTCGCAAATCGTACATACGACAAATCGTATTTCATTGGTTTGAATAAATGAGAACTGAATGTCAACTTGCTAACTTCTATTTTTATGTGCAATCTGACGAATTTTTGCAAACAGTTCATAAAGGTTGCAATTAATTCAAATTGAGTTTGTAAAATTTAGAAAAGGAGAAACAGAAGACGAGATAGAAATTGAAGCCGTGTCGCTTGAATTTATAAACCGGAACGCTATTCGTAAGCCACGACACGTAAATGTCACGTTTTTATTCGCTTACTTAACCTTGAACTTTTCATAAATATACAGATTTTTTTAATAGAACATGCAATTTTGTCATTTATTTTTAACGTTTTTTTATAATTTATTACAACGATGCAGCAACTGTTATTAACTGTTCACTCTCGTTACTAGTTTTGAATAAATCAAATAAATTGTACTCATCAAATGAAGTAATAACGAATTGTTTTTAATGCGAGTGAATTTGCACGCATAAACAATAACTACTGTGCCATTCTTTCATTTATGTACCGTATAGTGTCATTCTGCGAAACACTGCAAAAAAAAACAATTACGACGCGTTTTACAATCGCTTGTACTATAGTAGATAGTACAGAACAAGTTACAAAAGACAATCTAGTCTCAAGTGATTGTTTCTAGCTGGCATAACATTATTTTTTTTCACGACAAAAGTGCACAAATAAAAGAATGGTTGGACGGCTCTTATTTGAGCATTCTCATTAGACTGTCAAACGTAGTAGGAGACATTAATCGTTGGTCTACTTGTGGTTACGGCACGTATCGGCATCTCTGTTTACCTTTAGTTGAGCAAAAGAGATGCAAATACGTAACAAGCGACTTGGGTAGAACAACGATTGATGATTCACAGGACAACATTCGCTTCGGAATTCGGTCAGCAATTGCAGAGAGATCCGGAAACCCAACCTTAGAAATGCATACCGTTTTAATGCCTGCCTCGGCAACATCCTTTTCCCCTCTCCGACAAATCGGATAAACTTAAGTGTGCGTTTCTAAGGGCAATTCATGACGAATATCCGTAGCGATTTTCTGGTACTCCGATCGCTGCCGCGGTCAAGCGGTAGGCAAGCGGAGGGTATAGACAACGGTACGTTGAGGTAACGACGTGCCAAGGTGGAAAAGCGGACAGGAAGTAGCAGACTGAAGTTGGCGGCGAGACGACTAGACGTTTGACGCTGTATTTATGAAAGACGTTGCCCGTAGGTACTGAGGGATAACACGGCCCAGTGGTACGACTGGTCGTTTTACCTAGCCTGGCTGGGCGTAGCGACGTGTTTAGGCACGATGACGTTATTCCTGATAGCCGCGTCCTGCCTGCGGAAGGAGCGAGCTCGCGAACAGGCTCAGAACATACAGTACATCATGCCAGGTGAACCGAGTTAAAGCGTGGGCTTAATACGGATTTTTTTCTTTTTAACCCGGTTCTAGGTCCTCAAGGAAAACTCACTAATCTCGTACGACTGGTCATACGTGGTGGCTTGGGTCGGCGTCGGTTGGTCGCTGGTCAGCGCTATCTTGTTTAGCGCGGCGGCCATTTGCTTGCGGGGAGAGAGAATGCGAGAGGAGGCAATGAACATGCAGTACCTCATGCCTGGTACAGACGATAACACTTTTGCTTTTACTAACCGCGCGCTCTGTCTGGGAGCGTGTGTGTATATACGTACAAACGTGGAGAAAAAAACATGCTCAAAAGACACACTGCTTTGATCGTTGTGAACGTAAAAAGAGTTCTCATTCGCCATTGTTTTAGTTGATGAGTTGAAGTGGGGTTATGCGAGGTTGTTTGCGAGATTCTCTTGACGGAAGTAAACCCCTCTTGAGACAAATGGACTCTTCTTGAGTCAAATGAAATTCCTGTTGTGCTAAGTGGAATTCCTCTGGAGTCAAGAAGATTCTTATAAATGTCATAAAATAAATGGAAATGAAATTACGATGCAAATAATCACGTCAGCAATATTTTCAAATTAATGCAATATTTCTCTTTCATTTGAAATACAATTTTCTGGACTTAATATTATTCAATTAATTAATGAATATAAATGTAACCGCTACAAATTTACGAGGCGTGTCATAAATTTGATACAATTTCGTGATCAGGAATCCGTTGTAAATGTTCCTCTGGTATGTTTTATCGTGTAATATTTATGATGTAATTATCATGTGAGTATACATAAGAATGTTTATGAAGCGAAGAATATGTAGATTACATCTCGCTGACAATTTAATTTGCATAGCGTACTTTGTACGGAGATATGCAAATTTTACGATCACGTTTTCAAAATATAACCGTGAAAGAGACAATGGCGTTTCGTGAGAATTCTTAAAGTAGTCTGTGTTAATTGGGCACTACAGAATAGAAAAGCTTGTTTGTGAAATGTTGGATGGTTTAATCTCACCGTTACAATGATTCCAAATCGCTGCCGAAGTTCACTTTAAAGCGATAACGTGTGGTAACTCTTCTGTTATGTAAAATTGTTGCAAAATGTTTTGTTTAAATGTAAATCTAGAAATCAAAAGCTTACAAAATAAGTTTTTCTATTCCTAAAAAGGCCACAAATAACAAATAACATGTTCTTTAATTTTACTTCTCGATTTCGTGTCAAGCTAAAATATGTGAAGTAAATTACTTTCATAAAAATTATAAATCTTTAAATGTTATTTATCTTTAATTTAAATAAAGAATCGAGAATTTTATTATTATTCGAGAACATGCTATTTGTTTTATTTGTCGTCTGTAAAATATTAATTATTGGTTTCTGTGACAAAGAAACAATGACTTTTTTTTGGAACTAACAACAACTTTAAAAAAAGTATATATTCATTCATTATTTCATCATTTTTAAGGAAGAACATTATGTATAACCAAAAATGGGACATGTAACCATTGAAGTAACCAGTGGTATGGAAAAAAGTTCATTAATCATGTCACGAAAATTTTGTTGTACATTTCGATTAACAGTAGTGCATTAAAAAACGATGACAAAATTCATTTCACTAGTGCAGGGTTTTGTCTAACACGGAAATTGCAGAATTGTACTCATACAGATGGATTGCATAGCACAATACGCAAAAGCCATGGAAGTAATTATGCGAAGCAAAAACAAATCAGTTTATTTATAATTATGATTTTAATTTTCTTAACATCAATCTTATAAACAGAATAATTAGTTTTGTTTTTATTATTAAAATATTTGCCAATAGATACCTTCCTTACTTTTTATTTCTTTTTTCAGTATTAGTTGCTACAAATGTAAAAAAAGAATTAACAAAATTTAGTACAGATGTTTTCCACTTTTATTTTTGAAAATGACAATCAACTTTTTGCTTAATGGTAAACAAAGTTAATTTTATGCCGCTGACATCGTCAATTAAATGGAAGTTCAATAAATTGACTAAGGCAATTATCTCAATAATTGGATCACCGAAAGATTGGCCATTAGTACTGTCACAGTGGCAGGGGCGTAGTTAGTCGTTAACATGCTTCCCATAACCGCAGATTAATGTCGAATAAGGCTGTAATCCATTTTTCATTGATTACTCGCGTTCCATTAAATATGTATGTATTTATAACTGCTGCACAACCGTTTAAAGTTATAACTAATCTGTCATCAAAGTAACTTAAAATGTATGCATACATGTTTTTCAAACAAGTAACGTGATCTGTAAAACAACAGTTTGACTGTAGAAAAAACATATCGAAACTGCGCAGACACTGCAATTGAATTGTATTTTCCGCGTAAATTGATGATTCTTGACTCGATAACACATTAAACATAGAAAAGTTTAAAAATTGCAGGTTGATTGTTCGCTGCGTATTATCGAGTTTCACGCACTCGATATTCGTCTTCGAGAACTTTTACTCGTTTAACCAATTGCCCCACGCTCTAGTTATCCCGGAAATTAATGTAGTTTTGCCATGCTCTAACTCGAAGACTTTCTATGCCATAATCACCTTTCCACGCCGTCCTCCTGATCGATCGATCGATTGGACGATTAGTTGCTCAGATTCCTTTGACCAACATAATGGATATGAATGCGCATAGTTTCTTGATATTTCGGATTTCTATATTTGCTGCTCTCTTTGTTTATTTTCTTTAGGGGCAGGAAGAGACAGACACCCGTGCAAGAATTGAAAAATGCAATCAGTTTCTCAAACTTCTCATTGTGTAGCTGCCAGATGTTAAAACGTTCCAATAACCGACTTTGATCTTAACGAATCAATAGTGCACGTCAAATGTGTAATTCATGTAGAAATATACATCTTAAAAAAGTAATGATAGATAAGTGAAAGTTAAATGCTAAGTTTTCTTCAAATTAAATGTATTTTTTAATTTAGGCAATCGAGTATAAAAATTAATGAACTAAATATAACTCGAAATGTATTTAATTGCTATGCTGAAAAACATGTATGCATGAAAATCAAAAACTTGTATGAACAATATTTGTTTGTTTGTTGTGTGTGCGCGTGTACATAACACTTGATACTGGTTTACAACGCCTGCAATGAATATTCTTTTCCTTCTTGTAGTGTATCCACAGAAGCAACAATACGCTTATGCGGGTTATCCAACAGCAGCGGCGTATCCAGGGCCGTACTACCACGGTTCCCAATACGGGCCCTACAACTACTGAAGCAGTGGAATAAAGTGCAATGAGAAACTAAAAAACTTTATATTAAGAAATTGGACCTAGTCCTGGTGCAATTTATGAACATTAAATCGGCAGGCCTCGGGTCGTTCCTGCGAAGTTCCTTCCGGGGAATAGGCAAGCAGAAACGCCGATGAAAACAAAGCATAGAACAAATGAGACTGCGGTTGAGCACGAGCCAGGCAATCAAAGCCCAAAAACATCATCGGCGACCTTGACGAGAGAAGTTTCCGGAATCGGCTTTTGACGACATCGCGGAAACTTTTCCACTTTTCTACGAATCCCCGACACCCTTCCGGAAATATTTCCTCCTGCGAGGGAGACACCGATTTCCGTTAGCATTCGACTTAGAATCTCTTAAGCTTAGTTGTAATTTATGATAGGTAGCGATGCGATCCCGCAGGACTGTTATATTAGGAGAAAAAAGGGAAGAAAATCCATGACGCCCATTGTAACACATTATTTTATACTCGAAATACTGTAAATAACGTTTTTCAACGAAAAATGTAACCGATTGACTGAAAATATTCAAAATATATCTCGATTAAAAAAATGCATACTTTATACGATTATGACATTCGTAATGTAATTAATCACTATAATTGATTCGTTGAAAATAAGCGAAGATATATAAATATAAATTATTGTTGTATGACTGAATTTATTAGTACTAAATTCTCGAATACGTTTTAATAAATGAGTTCTTTAATACAAACAATAATTGTTATTTACTGTGAATATTTTTGCTGTTGTTTTATTTTATAAGGAGCTTCGGGGAAAATCGACATCACTATTAAGTTAACATTATTTGGGTCTTGATTGTCGTGTAAAAAGCAGTCAGTGGTTGCTCAAAAACTGTATTTCATATGATTAATTTTCTCCAACGCCCAATATCGCGTCAATCGTACGTATACTAATGTCATATAGGACAATAAATCCCGAGTAGGTAATGTAATTTTGTAATACTGTAATATGAACTGAGTATCGTCCTCCTGATGAATATCTCAGTTCTTGTCACTTTTATTAATCATCATTCTCATAATCGACATACGAAATTATTCAAACGCATCATTTTTATACGTAAAGTAATGTACTATATAAATGTATTTACGTGTATTCAATAGCTGTATTAGAATTAAAACAATAGGAAATGTTTCGAGTGCTCTCATTTCGATTACCCATCAATAAAAACTCAAATGAAATTTGCGTTACGATTATTATTTATGTTACGTGTTTATGAACCTGTCATGAAAATTATTATACCAATGGTTTTCTACTTTCACTGTGTTTATGTATCTTTATGTAGAATATATATAGTTCAACAATTGACTTTCACACAAATCAGTTTGTTATAACTTTTTTAATTTAATAGTAAAATTTAGCAATTTTGTTGAAAATGTATCTTTTCCGAAAATCATTACTTAACACTTTTCTAATTAAAATATTTCAGTGTTCGCAATATTGTTTAATCATTGTGGTGTGCATTATAATAACGTGAAAGTTATTACAATGAAATAATAAAGAAAAATATTTTTTATGTTTATCATTTTATTTATGAAAGTATTCACACAGATTAGTACATAATGATAAAATTACATTTTCAATTTATGACAATTCTAAGACTGTAGAAACAAAATTTCATCGCAAACATTAAAATAAGTAGTTTCTTATATTTTTATTCATCATCATATTAGGTTGTTTGAAAAATAATTTCGTTTTCTTTAATGAAAATGAAAGATGATTTTCTTATAGTGAATAAATATCTTATTGAATTATATATTGTCCATTCTGGTCCAGTACCTTTTGCCATCTTTCTGGCAGTAGCATGATTCCACGTTCATAAAAGTTTTGTTCTTTGCTAGCAAAAAATTGATCCAGGTGATTTTTGACCTCCTCATTTGAAGTAAAGGTCTTACCATCTAAGAAATTCTGCAGGGACTGGAACAAATAATAATCGGAAGGTGCCAGATCTGCACGGTATGG
>JABFPT010004501.1:0-11343 GCA_022817245.1 Nixonia krombeini
CTCGAGATTCGGGAATTCGAATCCGCGATCGTGGGCTGTCGTCGCCGTGTTCAACGACTATTTCATTGGGCAACCACAACTCGAGGCTGCCCCGGCAAAACCAAACCACGCCAACCGGACATCACACGTCAAATAAGTTGACAGCTCTTGAGAAATGTGGTTGCGTGTTGTATTTAATGACACAACATAAACATCAATATTTTGCCAACATCTGAAAAACGACTGTGCTGCAGTGATGGGAAAAACCGCTGCGGGCGACCAAGCAGAGTACTCCCTCCATGCCGTCTTTCGAGAAGGAAAAGGGGAGAAAAGTATAAGCAGCCGAACATAGTGACGCACGCATGGTGCTTGTCGAATGTTGCCGAATACCGACAGAATTCACCGAGAGGAGGCATATTCTCTAACTGTATACAATTTGAACCTATGAATATAGAAAATAAAATGCAAATAGGTGGAATAGGAGAAGAAACAAAACGAATATTTTTTAGTTATTTCCATTTCCTAAGGATGTAAGGGGAAAGGAAATAAACCATATAATAAGTTCCTACAATAGTTTTTCAAACACTAAAAATTCATTCATCTACATTTGGCAAATCGTAAAGTTTCGCTCGAAAAAAAACATGAAATTATTAATTGTATGACATAAACTAAATATATGATTATATAAAATAATTATGGTCATAATTATTGTCAAGTTAAACTAGATGATATTTTCACTATGAAGAGAATGTAGCGGTGAGGAGAAGCGCGAAATTCAAATCGTTTCATTAAGCCTGTATATGTATATTACTTTGTATAAATGAACATTAATTCTCAAATATGAAAAAAATTCATGAAATTAAGAACAGGGTATGTAAAAAATCATGTTGTTATTTTTTATATAATACAATTAAATAAAACATTCATAACTAACAATATCATTATATTTAACACGTATAAACATTAATAGTCACATATTAACAGTATTTGATATATGCAGAAGATAACATAAGTGTATATTTGCAATCAAATCATATATTTTTTTTCTCACGTGTTCGTACTAATATTTACATATTGGGCCATATAAAAAGTGTCCGCGGTGTTTCGCCATTAGATGGTGTTGATGTATTTATATCGCGCAACACTCATCTGATTGTCTCAAACAAACATGGGCTTAAAGGGTGACATTTCAGCTTATATATTTTGTGACGATAATTCTCTAATTCGATGCTCGTGTGAAAAGTTATACTGATTTGAAAATAAGTGAAATATCTGAAGAAATAAGCTATGTGATGCTTTTTTACTGTAAAAAAGGTAAAAACTGCAAAAACATGCCGAAAAACTCGTGAAGTGTACAGTGAGAGTGCTGAGAGTGAACGAAGGATCTGGGAGTTGTTTGAAAGATTCCGTTCCGGAAATTTAGTTGTCAAAGGTACACCTCGCTTTGGTTGGCTAGCAAAAAGTCGATGAAGTTTTGTAACTGGAGAAGCAAAACCAGCTTGCAAGCTGCCAGGAAATTGCGGAAATAGCTCTAAACATCAACCATAAGACAGCTTGGAATCATTTGAAAATAACAGGCTACACAAAGAAGCTTGATACTTGGGTGCCGCATGAATTACCGCAAAGAAATTTGATTGACTGAATTACCACCAGTGAAATGCTTCTGAAACGCAACGAAATCGAACCATTTTTGAAGCGAATCATTACAGGTGATGACAAATGGTGAAATACGAGAATATCAAACACAAGCGATCATGGCCAAAGGATGGTGATCCACCACAAACGATTTCAAAGCCTGGATTGTTGACAAACAAGATTACAACGAGTGTTTGGTGGGATTGGAAGGGAATTGTCCAACACGAGCTGCTGCAACCTTACGAATCCGGACCTGTACTGTGCACAACTCTTCCGTTTGAACGAAGCAATGAAGAAAGAGCGACCAAAATTGGTTAACATAAATGTTGACCAAATGTTGTTTTGGAGCAAATCGACGGAACTTGGTTGGGAAGTTTTGATGCATCCATCACATAGCCTTGCACCGTCTGACAACCATTTGTTTCGGTATCTGCAAACCTCTCTTCATGGTAAAGAATTATTAGCCGACCGAAGCGCCGCTGAAAATCACTTGTCCAAGTTTCTTGACGATAAACCACAGAAATTCTACACCGATGAAATTATGAAGCTACCCGCAAAATGGGAAAAGGTCATAGATACTAATGATCAATATGAGCTTTATTAAAATTGGTTTTCAATAAAGAATTTTTTTGTTCAAAAATGTACCATAAAAACGCGATTTTTTATATGACCCGATGTTTTCAACATTTTTGTTTACAACATTTAAAGTAAAAAAGTTATTTTTAGCATTTGATTTCTTTTTTTATGTACCATTCTAAAATTTCCAATTTGGCAGCCTCACTCCGTACAATTTTTTGAAATTTTGTTTCATACATATTATCCATTCCTTATATACATTTTCCGTATTCATCAAATACATTGATAACTTTTTAAAAATGTGGTGTAGATGACATGTTACATTTAATATTTTGCACGCCATCGACATCAAAATTTTGGCTGCGTCTAGAAAGCGACTATACTGCAAACATTTTGAACAATGTTCACAAGAACTAACCGTTTCAACAATTACATTTGCAATTAATTGTTTAGATAAAACCCTTCTCTCCTACTTGCGTATTAGATTCGTCTGACAGAATACTGTCGAAGTCAACAGTTTCATCCAAAGAGCCTTTAGTTTCTTTCCATTTCGTATGTGATAAACAGTCTACTGAAGAAAGCAACATATCTTCATCACTTTTATGTCCGCAATTTCCAAAAAGTAATTTGATGGAAGACATGTTATTAACTAGTAGAGTGCGAAATAAATTCTGGAACTGCTGAGGGGTTGCATTTGTATTGTGACAACCGTCACTTCTTATATGTCCGAAAAAAATGACGCTGCTGCATCGACACTTTTGCATTACACAACTTAGACTGCATTTCGGAGTTGTCGACGTCCGACATTTTCGTGGAACTATTTTCGAATGTTGAGAGTTACCCCGAGACATGGATTTTATAGTCAGTTTTCTTATCTTTAAAAGTGCTACTCAGCATGTCTCCGAGATAATTGATAATGGGAAGGCAAGGAAAGGAAAATGAAAAGATTCTATCTTGTATCTTTCAATCTTGATTTACTGCTTGAAATACATTACGTTTAGGGTAGCTTCGGTGAAGAAGCATTCATACAATCTAACTTAGACCAATTTCTTAACTGTACTACTAATCGGATCATACTCAACTACTCGATCATGTAAAATCAGACAGTACACAGATGATCCGTTAGGGAAATTGTTAACGGATTCAAATTCTATGCGAACATCAACCAGTCCTGATGTAAGAGATTCGTTCTGCTTTGAGCAATCGATTAGTATGAGCGAAGCGTGTTCGAGAAATTGTTTCTTCGTTAACAATGGTTCGGGTTCTTTGTCATAATAAGCGATTTGAAAATTTCGATACATTTCGTACAGTAGAGCAAACTGATTACGATCAAAGTCGAGGTTCAGATATCTATAAGGATAACAATGCGAATTCAAGAATAATTTAACATCTCGCATACCGCAATGGTCAAAACGACCAGTATTTTTGTCGGTTTCATGTTAACAATTAACTTGAAAGACTAATGTGCCATACCGCGGCTTTTCTAACTGCGCCGATGTCTTTAAAACCCACGCGTGTTTCGAGATAGCGGGAAGCATCGGATACTCGTACATTTCTCAAGTACGAAAACTCATTACGATAGGCTTATCCCTCAAAATACAATTCAGCATCTTGAATTTTTGCTGATCAGAAATCGTGATATATGACATCATTCATTCGATTTTGGTTAACATTATGCTATAATTTTCATTCGCAGTTTGCATAATCGCATTTACATCGGTATTTTTTCTCGTTAAAATTAATTCAAATACTCAATGACAATAAGTTGTCGATTATTTTCGGTAAAACTCAAAAGCATACTCAGCGGGATCCAGTGCAGCTGCGAAATGCCGTAACTTTGAATGCAGTGACCAATATTCTACGACAAGAAACTAGCACGTTTCATATCGTGAACAACTTGGACAGAAATAATGTTGAGCAAAATGGAAGAAGGCTGCGAATCAAAAACGGAAGTTACAGTACTCACTCACTGCACTCGAAAACACTGTCAGGGAACATGTCGAACTGATTACAGACTGTCATTAGTGGAAAAATGGACAAAGTAAAATTAGCCGTGGTGAAGGAATTGCACATACCAGTGAGGAGGAATTACTTACGTCGGCGTTTTGATGTGCGAGATTTGGAGGAGACATGGCAAGTGGATCTTGTCGGTATGTCGGCGTTTGCGAAGAATAACCGTGGTTATAATTACATGTTGACGGTTATTGATGTATTCTCGAAATTCGCTGGGGCGGTACTGGTGCGAAGAAAAAGTGGAGATGTAACAGCAGCTATAAAGTTATTACTCGAACAAGAGTGAGTGCCAAAAAAGTTGCAAGTTGATCTTAGGAAAGAATATTACAATGAGAAATTTAAGACACTCATACATCGTTAAGACATCAGCTTGTACTCGACATTTCGTTATTTGAAGATATCGACATGCGAGTGTTTCAACCGTACACTTAAGACAAAACTATGACTACAATTTAGCCTGCAGGGATATTACAAATGGCTAAATACGTTATCTGATTTAATTACTACTTACAGGGAACGATAAAGAAGAAACCGAGAGCCGTCAATTCGAAAAATAAAAAACAATTGCAGTGAAGTGTATATAAAAGAAACTTATGTACGAGTTCTACGCGAAATGAAAAATTGAAAGTAGGATAGAGTTCGCGTTAGCAAATTAAAACATGTTTTCGAAAAAGGTTATACACCCAATTAGACGAAGGTGGATTCTACGAGCAGGAACTGTCCAAAACTCAATGTACCGACGTTTATCTCGTGGAAAAAGTGTTGAAGAAACGAGGAAATAGACTATTCGTAAAGTTGTTAGATTTCGACTATACGCAAAACAATTGGATAAATTAGGAGTTGTGTACTTTTATTTTTTTTTATTTTAATATGAGACAATGAGAAGACTTTTATATTAGGTTTGGGAAAAGGAAGTCCATTATTTTTTCGGGAAATGGCTGTGGTGATTAATATCTCGTAAAGTATCGATCAAATAACATCAGATTTATGCTCGTTGGAAAGGTGACATTTCGCAGTTAAAAAATTTTTTTGCTGTTTTTTACTTGGTCCATTCAGATGTTACACGGTGTTAAAAATGGAAGTCAACAAAGAGAAAATTCGGTACATTTTACAGTTTTTCTTTGATAAAGGTGAAAATGTAAGCCAGACTGCTGAAATTGTGTATGGTACTGTAGCAGTGAAACGTTCAATTTTGGTTTCGTCGATTCCGTTCTGGTACTTTTGATGTTAAAGATGCACTTTGCACAAGTAGGCCCGCCGTCGGAAATATCGATAAAATTACAGAAATATTCGTAGTTGACCGGCATGTTAGCAATCGCAGCTTCGCTCAGGAGTTAAATATCGACCATGAAACAGTTTTAAACCATTTGTACAAAGCTGGATTCAAAAAGAAACTCGATGTTTGAGTGCCACACTAATTAATACAAGAAATGATGGATCGAATTTCCATCTGCGAAGTACTGGCCAAACGGAATGAAAGAGCTCCATTTCTTAAACGGATAGTGATTGGGGATGAGAAATGGGTCACAAAAGACAGCATTGTGCGAAAATGGTCGAAAATAAAGTGACTTGCCAGAAACTCCGGGAGCTTGGTTGAGACTTTTGGTGCATCCACAATACAGTCTGAACCTGGCACCAAGCGATTACCACGTTTTTCTTGCATTGAAAAACTTCCTTAGTGATAAGAAATTGGTATCAAAAGAAGATTGTGAAAATCGATTACTAGATTTTTTTACCAAGATGGACAAAAATATCTATGAGGGAATCATTATGAAGCTACCTTTAAAATGGCAGAAAATTATATAACAAAACTGTGCATATTTATCCAAAATCGGATAATCCGAAACATGTTAAATAAAGTTTTGAAGTTCACGTAAAAATATGGATTTCTTTTTTCTCAATCTAATATATAAATTGTTTATTCAGAAACGTTCATAATATCTTTGTGCGCTCATGGTAACTAACAGTACAATTGTTAATTAAATATCTTTTGTTATCATAAAGATTCGATGTAATTTTTTTCTCGTACAAATTATATATATTATGCAATTTTGAGCCAATACAATTTTACCGCCGCTTGATTTTACATTCATTCTTTGAACAACTTAAGTCATCGACATACGTAATATTTTTATCGACGACATACCTTTTCAGACCTTTTGCACGTTTCTTTTCCTGTTCATACATCACACGTACCGCATACATTTCGGATCGATGTCCTACAAATGCGGTCATCACACGTCTATTACACTACTCCTTCATTAGACCCAAAACTTTTTTATTTACAAACAGCATTGCATGTGCATTCTCCGCGGGATAATTCGTCGTGTCAAACATATTTATATCACGTTCTATACAGTCATTGTTCAGAAAAGTAGCATCCTTTGCAAAACGTTGGTTCTTCGGTTTTATTGCCGAACCTTCACGGGAGAGTACTTGTTAAGTTTACAACAAACAGATGCGCAAACAACTCTTTAAGAGTAGAAACAACGTTTCTACTCTTCCTAAAAAGATCCTGCTTCCTAAAAAGTGAACATCTGTGCAACAGGCCCGAACTTGCAGCGACGGCTGCACTATCTTTATTGCATTAATCCTGTATGACATGCAATTATGCTTACGCATCAGATTCCTCACGTGTCTTTTCGAAAACTTATGATTCCTGAACTTCTCAGTAAAAATGTATTAAGTATTTCGATTCTTTGGACGGGTCATATTCGCAAAGATATATATTATTAGCCCGAACATACCGATTTGAACATTGGCTGACACCGCCCCATATACCTCCTTCGATAAGTAATACCATATCAATATCTTTTAACAACTCCAACTCCACTCGAATGTGTTTAGAGCTGCGTCCCAGATATAACAGGGCACGGTGAAATAATGGGCGGAATGTAAAACATGCGACTATGAAATTGTTTTACGATACGTTGAAAAATATCCTCGAGCAGTAAGACATCTGTTTTCAAATACAAATCGGAATACTCGCCAATGGTCTCACATTTAAATTTGTTCCGACATTCCTGGCATACTCGTAATCGCGATCACTCACATAGTTTTCACTCCTTTTACTGTAGAATTTATCATGCGAGGGAAGATTCAGTTCATCTAGGTCGTTCACTTCCTTAACGTAATCATACGGAAATACACCTTTTCGTGTGAGTAAATGAAATTGTTCTACGTCTTTAAATTCATTTTTCAAAACAATGTTTTCATTATACATTATATACGTACACCGCTACCTAGACTCATCTTGTACAACGTACCGACTATTCTTTAAATCTTTGTAACGCCTATCTGCCAATCAGAAAAACGCATGTATTTTGTAGAAGTGAACATCCGCCCACTACAGAGTTGATGTTAAGCAGTATGTTCGCTAAACATGTCAGATTCTCAAAAGTCATCAGTCGAGGCATATTGAAGTTGAAGTTGAATTTGTTTAATATATATATTGTGAAACTAACTTGGTTCTGAGTTCTTAGTTCGTTTCCTTTGGAACAGTGGTTACACGAATTAAATTTCGTGTGTCAAGTGAGCGTACTAGAAAATGGCCTTCACATTCATTTAAAGTTTTTGCTTACGCCTTAACACAACGGTTGCAAATATATTGTATATCCTTATGCTTACTGCACTGTACGGACAAAAGACGAGATAAATTTTTAGTGATTCGACTTATCGATTACTATTCTGACTAGTTGGAAATAATACGGACATTATTGCCCGTGCAAAACAGACCTTATCTTCCGTTTTGATGTACAATACGGTGTGTTTCCTTCTTATTCATTCCGGCAACTTGATGAATGATCCAGCGTTTAGTGAATTACACTTTACAATTTGTATGGCCAAGATGACAATTGCCATTAACATCCATCCACTACTGCGTTCTTGAAACACTCCAACTGACATGAGAGTTGTTTCCTTAGCTTTCTTTTTTTCTTTAGCATCACTCACATACAGTCCTTAGCCTCGTTCATAAATTTCCATGGGTTCAAGTGTCTTAAACTTATTATTAATCCTATCTTGATGCTATTCTTGAAAATAGATTCCACTTTCAAATGCAATATTTACCTGCAGTCTGCGACACAACGTTTTACACCTAACCTTTTCTTTGCTGCTGATTGCAGTCCAACGATCCTGTTGATCTTCGCCTCAATCGATACCTTAGTTCCAATAGACATGCAGGACTGCATCTGAGATAGCATAATATTTATTATTCGATCACATTCGTGAAAAATGTCGCGAACCTGCTCCGCGGTTGCATCTTCATTGAGGCTTTGAAAAGATGTCCTTAAAGTTTTCTCCATTGTAGAGAAAATTCGCTTAACGTCAACTATTTTGCATTTTTGATACTGAAGCTAACTTGCACGACGAACCGAAATTCCAGAGAAGACTGTAACCTGCACTGTCCTGTGCCCGATATATGTATTCTAAGACAAAATTGGTTTTTCCAATGTTTACATATACATATGTGAGTAACTGATTCTTTTTTAAAGGGCATATCCTACTTTCATGGGAAAATATTATTCATATCATTATTAAGTGTATGCATCTGTCTTTCACGTCATTCTTAAAATTTAACGTCCGCAGAAGCATCTCGCTAAGGAATTGAAATATAAAACTGTCTAAAGGGCTTATCCGACTTTCACGGAGAAATATTCTTCAAATTATTATTAAGTGTATCTTTCACGTTATTCTTAATTGTTGCAGGTCCACGCATGTAAAAAGTGGAAAAGCATGACAATGATAGGCAATGATTACGTACCAACTGACAGTTAGAGTACCATGTCATTCCTGAATAGTACAGGCCCAAACGCACAGTATCTACCTTTTCAATTCGCACCGTGAGAAAAGTGGAAAAGCATGTAAGGATCGGCAATGATGAAATAGCAAAATAAAAGTGGAAAGAATGTTCTTCCTGAATAATATTGGTCCAAATGCATAACACTACTATGTTCAAAAGGGTCATTCATTTCATTTTCTGATAAAACCGGTCCACACCCGTACCCTCAGTTGCGTTGGGAAAGTAGGAAAATGATCCCTTGATAGGTATGTCATAGATGACATACATTCCTCGGCAAGGAACAGATGCGCATCTGAAAGGCCTTTACTTCATTTTCGGGTAACGGTGGCTCACGAGCGTGCCCTTAATCCTGCGGGAAAATAAGCAGATCCCGTCCAAATAGGAATGTCACAAATGACCTTTCCTCCCATCCCCTTCAAACAGACACGGTGGTCACACACACCTCACACGTACACGTACTCAGACAGCTCTTAAACGCTCAGTACCGACCGCCGCCGGATAAATCAACTATGCTGCTATCGGAAACAGCATATCGACCGCCGTCTATGAGACGAAATGTGACCGCAACATCGGAATGTGAAGGTAGTGCCAACAGCCGTTGCAAAGAGCGAGAAACTTGGAGAGACATCGATGAAGGAATCGCCCAAGGGGGACACCCTCGAAGCCGAGAACGGAGTTCCGAAAAGCGACCGGAAGTAGGGCGATTGTTTATTTGCTGGAAATGCTGTGGGACATCCTATCATCGATATGCCGCGTGTTCGACGGCACGAGCCGCAAAATTTTGTTATCCGTGTGGGAAATCCGCAGTAACAAAAAGCATAACGATGTACTCCATGGAGAAATTAATGCCTCAGTGGCCTCGAATCAGAGACGTATTTGATGGGCCAGAATTCGAGGGAACACAAACCAATTATCCAAGTTAACGTGGCCGGGGTCCCCGTTCGCATGCTGGTGGATACTGGGGCCACCTGCTCCTATATCGGGTCCACGGGCTTAGCGCTGCTTGGAAGCAGACCGCGTATTAGGCATATCGGCTAGCCATTTTTAGCGAACGGTACAAGCGCGGAAATCAGAGGAATGATCAACGCATGTATACATTTTCGTGAACACGAGACAAATTTTAAGTTTTGGGTGATGCCAGCTCTGGAGTACCACGGGGTGCTCCGCATTGACGTCTTAAGTACGTTTCAACGTTGCCGAGTCAATCGGGGAAAGCGACCCGCCTTTAGAGCTGCGCATGTTAAACAGGTCGCACGAGCATCGTCTAAAAGCCCCCACCCTGAGAAGAAGTGCTTGCCTCGCAGAGTACCGCTATGTCGCAATTTTTGTTAATTACTTACGGAAAATCACTCGAGCAAAGCTAAGTAAAGTTAAACACTCGAGGCTAATGACAACAATTCGCGCACTACAGGGTACTGACGATGCAGAGGCAAACGGCTCATCTCATTTGAGGCGCCTTCCCCGCCAATGCCTGATAAGGAGAAAAAAGGCCAAATTTGGCTGTTTTCCATCCCGTCGATGGAGCCTTGCTAATGGCACTTCCGAGGATATAAAAAGGCCAGCACAAGAGGATTCCTCTCATTCTTTCCGTGCGGCTACATGGACAATGTCAGCAACCAGGTCCACCAACCGAGGGGTGACCCAGAACCTTGTCGACCATCGACGGCAACCAGAGGAGCTGCTTTTCGATTGGTCTTGAACATTGTCGGTATCATGTGTGACGGGTCAAATTTTTACCCGTCAAAAATTTTCATTTTTTTTATGTCCAAGAGGAACCAGTGTCACGCTCGAGGATGGCCGGAATGCGCTCCCTTACAGGTCAGAAAAATAAGACATTAAGCTAACTAAGGTTTTCTGCATTTAAATATTATGTCTTGGAATAAATTTGATATCGAAACAGAGCTCGGAGTTAATATCGGTATTACTTCATTGTGTAGTATATTACCTTGAAATTGTCAATAATAGCGATAATGTAAATATTATTGATTATAACGCGCTCGTCGGTTAAACGGTTGAGTATTGTGTGCGTGAAGTAATTTTTATGGATGAGTATTTTAGAGAACGAGTGATCTAAGGAAGTTATCAAGAGGATCGAACTGTCGATTTGTGCGTTTTGGACCAGACAACCCTTTCAATAAGCTTGGAATACCGTCTAAACCTCGTCGTGCCTGTCTTCCCCACGACTTCGTACAGGTACTGTTATGTTATCGTTCGGCTTATGCAACTGCCGTGGAACTCCGTATCAGTTGACTGCAGCCCCGTTTCCTGGTGCCAGTGGACGAGCATGCAATAGTTCCGGTTTCCGGCCTTCCTACTTAGGGCCGTACAACAACGGACCT
>JABFPT010004502.1:0-11338 GCA_022817245.1 Nixonia krombeini
TTCGTTACCATGGTTACGTAACAGAAATATTTGCGGCTGGTTAATTAAGTTGCCGATTAAATAAAAAAAATTAAAACGAGATATCTCGTGACCCGTCCGCAACGTTCAATTTGCTAAAAACGAGATACCTCGTGATCCGTCCGCAATGTGTTAACAATGTGTGATGTTTATCTGTGCATATATTTATTTATACTTTTGCTTTTCAAATTTTACGTTATGAGTATTTTTCTTTTTATATTTAATGTTTGAACAAAGGATCAAATAATGGATATTATAACATATTAAATCATGCATTATTTATTTTTTTGACACTGATTAATTATGAATTCTAAGTTATGTAAATTATTATTTTTGTTCACGGTAAAATGATTCTAGTTTTTCGATTCCAAGGCAATCCTAATTAAAAGGTAGAAGATTAATGCAAATAATTTAATCAACATACAAATCAAATTACATTATTTTCTTATTAACAATACTAATTATCGACGTTCCATTGTATGTCATAAAACATAATATACGTACACAATAATTTGTACTTATGAAATGCCCTGTAAAATCTGCTAATAAATACGCTGCCAGTTTCTATCTGGTTATTATCTTGTACTTTTACTTTGAAAAACAAATTTTTCGTAAATAATATATCAGGTTCTAATTACAAATTATTTCCCTTTCAGCTTATTTACAATTGACATTTACAGCTCAGTAAATAATATTTTGTAAAACTTTAAGTCGTAATTATTATTAATAGCAGACCTAACAAGAATTTTTCAAAAGATAATACGCAAGGAAATAAAGTTGTATTATTTTTTAGAAGTGGCCAGAACAAGGTTACGCGAAGAAGGCACAAAATATCGTGGTTTTTGGCAAACTTTACGTACTGTTTACAACGAAGAAGGTGCAAGGGGATTATATCGTGGACTGACAACTCAACTCATACGACAGATCCCTAACACTGCTATAATGATGGCGACATATGAAGCCGTAGTTTACATATTAATGCGGCAGTTTTATCCTACGACGGTAATGTCATCAAAGAGCAGCACGCAATTCTATGCCGAGACTAAAACTAAAAGAGAACTTGCCTAGGAATTACTAACGGCTCTTGAGTGAAGAGCCGTAATGACATTATTTTTAAAATAAATAATAACTCCTTTTCCACCTGGTAGTATAATATACATAATATGTTTACTTTATATTAACTTTTTAGTGTATGTACAATTACAAATTAAAAATAATTCTCAGCAATTCAAGTACATAAAAAAAATTCATTATGTTAATTAAAGAACTGAGTTGAAAACAACACCCCGTGATAAAGATAATTACAGCGACGTTTATTTACATAATTATATACTGACTTCCATTAATGTCATTATCTATATTTTCTGAATCTGAACAATTAAATTATGCCTGCTTAATTTAGATTAACTAAGTATTTCTATTATTTTCGTGTCTGTATTTTCCTCATGATATGCATGTATACAACTTTTGTTTTAAAATAAATGGAAGATGTTTATCAAAAATAACTTTTTTACTCATAACATGCTTTTTGACTTACTGGTTTTTCGTACTTACTTAATTACATATTTGTAAAAATTTCAGTTCACAAAATATGTGGATATTAAAGATATGAATGAGTTATGAAAACAACATCCACTTCTTTGTCATGAAAATATAGAACAAAAAATAACGAATTTCATTTACGCTGATTTATTTGATATATTTTTTCTATAATATTGTGCCCCATGCAATTATTTTCTATTATCCACTTGTAATATGGCTATCAAGGAAACTTTGTGTTTTTGAAAGTATGTATTCTTCAGAAAAAATATTTTCTGTTCTCATGGATGAAATACATTTTTAATTAATTTTTATATAACTATCTTGGTGAGAAACGTGGATGGTTTGAAAAGTAAAGTAAAAGAAGCAAAGAAGACAAAACCTGAAACAAACACCAATGGACAATGTTAGTAATATACGGATTCTGCGCCAATGTAAGTCAATGCACACATACACGCACGCACACATAGACAGGTTATACAAACATGGTATGACGTCACATCGCAAGTTCTATGATGTGGGGGTTGTTGGAGCGGGGACGGACCGTTGTGATCCTAATTTGTGCAACCAACAGTAAATTGTTTATAAATGTCAATGGGTGTTATTGATATATCCGTCACTTTAGTCTTATATTTTTGTCAATGTACTTTCTTAATATTAACAGCCGACATTTTATTTACAATGGGCGTTATTAACATACTCGCCTTTTTGTTCTCATAATGTTGATAAATAATCAAACGAATAGCCACCATTTTGTTTCTATAACTCTGTCTTTGCTTCATGCGCTCCCCCCTCTCATAAGAAGAATGTTTCACCATGTGCGTTGCTCCTACGTCGCTTATCACGAAGGAATTTCACGTCTCTCAAGGTCAGTGTCGACGAAGATCGAACGGACGTCGAACAGGTTGAGACGCGCTCCTTAGTCCAAATCATAAATAAAGGTGTAATGTTTCAGTGATATGGTGAAATGCGTTATGTGCGTAGCTTATTACATGCATTCCTCATGTATCTATACTTGTGTCAGCTGAGCATACGGGGAACTAAGGAAAGGGAGATTACGCTACATGACTGTGTTTCATCTCCCCGATATTCACGGTAAACTTGGAAAATACGTAACCTATCCATCTGTTATCAAGCAGATACAAGTTGATCAAAAGTTGAAACGTCAAACGCCGTTTCGGGTGATAAGTTACGACCGTTGTCTCTGGTGCACGAAAAGCGTGACATATGTACGCCTCTCACTGTAAAACTTAGAACCTTATATATACGAGTCTTTTCCTGTAAGCGTAGATTTTTGTCCATTTGGCCTTCGATAATATAGGTTCTCAATTCTTGAATAAGTAGTTAATAAAGTATTTTTGTAGTAAAATACTACACGCCTGAGTTGTAAATTGAATCCTGAACCTCCCCGTGTCCTAAATACTAGTTTGGGAAAAAAGAAATGCATTATTTTTACGTGAACTTCGAGATATTATTTAACATGGTTCGGATGGTCCGATTCGGGTCAAGTATGAACCGTTTTATTGTATAATTTGCTGCCATTTTGAAAGTAGCTTCATAATGCCTCTCTCATAGAAGTCTTGGTCCCTATTGGAGAAAAACTCTAAAAAACTACAATGGTTAAAAATCATGCTAATCGCTTAGTGCCAAGTCCGAACTATATGGTGGATGCATCAAAACTTTCTAACCAAGCTCCCGGAGATTCTGGTGAGTCACTATAGACGTGTATAGCCTGGCGTTGTCTTGATGGATGACAACACCACTCCTGTTGGCTAATTCTGGGCGTTTCTGGTTGATTGTTAGCTTCAAACGGTCAAGTTGTTGACAGTAGAGATCCGAATATAGTGTTTGGCGATATGGCAGCAACTCATAATGAATGATTCCTTTCCAGCCCCACCAAATGCAAATGAGGATCGTTCAAGGGGCGGCATGTTTAGGACTTAAAATTGATGATTGGCTATTACAGTCATATCACTCTTAACGCGACCACTTATGCGTTTGTTTTGAACGATCCTACTGCCCGAGAAACTATTGAGCAGTTGGCTCGATAATATATATGTTGCGTCGCAACAACAACTAAATTTGTACAGCGTGTTTATGAGTGAACATTTTTTAAGAATTGCAAAGGAATTTACAGTAGAGACCAAATACAATGTGTGAACATAAAAATAACCGATAGTAAAATTGAAGTTTGTAGAAACGTGTTGAAATGTAAAAAGTGAGGATTTGCTTAGTACATTTATTACTTAAGTCAAAACAGCTGCAGGAAGAGTTGCGGGAGTATTTACAACCAGGCTTAGGCTTCGTACAAGCGACACGCGGTCATTTTTTAGGATACATCATACATGACTCCTATTTTCGCCTCCCACCTTCGTTAAAAAATTGTACAACCCACCTACACTTGCTACTACTCACTGCCCAATGAACACAAATGTACAAATTTCTAACCACCTGTTTTTTATAATACCAAGTTAACATGTAAGCATCGAAAATTTGGAAAAGGGAGATTCCCGCGAGCACTCAAACCATAGACACAAGACGAGCTCTTGCTTTTCGTTTTCACGCCTCTATGTACTTGTTAGTCCGTTACATAAAACGTAAACTATTCACACAAAAATAACTTGGCGTGTGAACCGATCGGTGAATAAATTTATTTTACACGGTCGCACAACAACTTTTGTATGACTGTCAGTCGCAATGGTAAATTATCGTTTTAGCCATCAGTTTACATTGTATGACTGGCAAAGGCGTTGTAGTTGATTTTTGCCGGAGCCCGATTTTTATTCGTACATTAATGGTGAATGATTGTCCTTCGATACGTCATCTTCAGGATATCTTCAGGACCCCGGGAGGAGCTGTAGCCATAAGATCGAGAGCGAAGAGTTGTATTTCCATAGAAGTATTGTAAGAGCTCAGATTAGAACTGGCGCATTGAGTCAGGTCGCAGCGCAGTGTAACTATGGATGTCTTTTTTATCAGTCGGTTTCAGGGTATCCTTCGTTCTACTCGCAATTCAGTCACGATACATCCATTGATGAATCAGGTTATAATCTTCTTTATTATGCGTATCCGCGATAAGCCAGAGACGGTGAAGACGGCATAAGTCTTTTGGAGGTTCAACAGGTTCATCAGGTCTTCGTGGTCTAGAGAACTTGAAACAACTGTAAATAATGATAGTGATTCGGGTGTTAAGTAGTGGGTTACATTTATAACTATATATATTATATGATTACATATATAACTATATACACTATATGATTGTTTTTTTTTAGTTTAGTGTCACGGAGCGTGAGGCAACCAGACAAGTAACTAGCATGAATCTGGCTCTGAGCCCAGAATTTATGAGTTATGAAGATCTACATAAGTGATGTTTTGACGGGAGGTATTTTTAATTGGACCCTCCTTTAAGTATTACCTCATTTAGTACCTTTAAGTATTTTTAATAAAACCCTTTAATTGTTTTGTGTGTACAGGCATGCTGTCTATAGTGTGTATGTATTAAACGGTGGCGTAAGTGGGTTTTTATTGCTCACATACTCGCGCTCTTCCTTGATTAGGTGATCAAGGCGTACTCGGCATTCCACGGCGTTGTCGATGTTCCGTAGCACTGCCGACAGTTCCACGAAACTCTGTGCATCCCATGGAGCTGCCTCTCGATTTTGCAGGCTATACTTGCTTCAGTACTGTTTATGGTGACTTGCTTAAATCTGTATTATTCCAAGAGGTTTGTCCATTATAAAGTTTCGCTAATGTCCTTGACTTCTTCGATGTTAAAATTGGAGTTTCAATGTTAACCACTTGGTCTTTTGTGTTCACGGTGTATAAGTTACAGTGTGGCATTCAGGCCCACTATAAAACGACGCAATTTTCTCGTTTTTCTAATAATCACGGAACTCGGAAAAGCGCGTCGATCTCGCGGAATAGCGGCGTAAATAAATGATACCAACGGTTTCAATAAGAATTGCTCAACAACGGATCCATTCGTGCTACGGACAACGAGGAGTCCTGCATACCGTATTTTCTTTTTTAACATCGGTATCGTGAATATGTGTTCCGTGATCAACCGAACTCCTAAAATTTTGTATATATTTTATTCTAGCTAAAGACCTAAAGGTCTAAATGACCTAAAGACCTAAGTGAGTACATACTGTAACATCCTGAAATTCCGTTATACGGAAACTGATTCGAACACCGCATTCGTACCAGCTATCTACAAATCCACGACCGGAAAGTGGAACGATACTCGCAACTTATCAATCTTCTCGAAATCTGTGATTTACTAATATCCCGCGGAAACTGAAAAATTACCCTGCGCTCAATGAATTTCGTGTTCTCAAAGTTCCGAATTTTCTTCTGTATACATTAGCACACAGTTCCGGTAAAGAACACAATAAAATGTGAGATACAATTGTTGTTTGCCATAAGTGCTTCGCCCAACAAAAATTGTTTTACGTCTATTTGGGTAAACGCCCATATTTGATGCTCTTGTCGGCTGTCATTGTCAAGACTTATTTCCTTGTTCTTGGTGATGGTAGTCTGATCTTCTCATTCAAGGAGGAAAAAGTGATATTGTTAGGTATGATCGTCTTCTGTAGTAGACTTCGCAAAGTAAAGGGTCGCCTAGTAGTTTCTCGTGTTCAATCGATAAGATAGACGGGTGCCCAGTATTCGTTCACTTTAATTACTATTTAACTTTTTCCATGGTGTCGGTCAGTTGAGAAGGTGTTGTTCCATATATGACAGAGATCTGATCGTCGTCGGAGAGTACGTTTCCGTCAACGCGGAGCTGTTGTAGACACAAATTATGTCCTCACTGTGACCACTCGACGCATACAAATATGTTTTACATACTTTTCGTGGCGACAAGTTTGCAGTAATGAGGTGTCTCGGTATTGCATAATTACATAATTTTATTACAAAATTTAGTATTTCTATATTTTATTCAGTTTATTATACGCCGTAAGGTAAATAAATAAATAATGTAAATAATAAACTTGTAATCATGTAAAAACTGCATAAAATATTGAGAAATACACAAAAATTGTTTTTGAATGCTTTTTTAGTATGTAACGGAGTGACTTCCTGTTGCCGGTAGCTCCGGTCTTGTCCAGGATCATTTCGAGAAGTGTTGTTCATGAGTTTGCTTCGAAAGGATCGGCTGCGTAACAGATCGAGGTTGCGGAGGAGCTAGCGGCGGCCATCGGTGCAGGCGCTGTTTTTGAAATTGCCACCTTGTGTGCACTGGCGAGGTATTCCTCGACCAGTGAGTGAGGTCCACCTTACTTTATAACGGGTGGCGAGTTTCACCTCTGCCACTCATCGGTGTTGTCGCGGTTACACAGCGGGCAGCGAGTTGTTCCTCGGCCGTTCACAGCAAGCATTGCCTCGGCTGTGTCATACGTGACAAGGAGCGCCCCAGACCCTCGGGACCCGAGTTGTGCCTCGGGTTGCCGAAATAAGGTGCGCCTTAATTTCGCCCAGCTTGTTGCTCCTAGCTGATAAGTCTTGCTCGGTCGCTTCCCGAAGCAAGACTGCTTCTCGATGCGTCGCAGTTGCGCCTTATATTGGCAGCGGCACCCCGGCGACTGCCGTATATCGGGCAAGCATGTTAGGTCTAATTTGGAGGCCCCACTCCGCGTTATCGGACGTGCTGGGCCAAACACAGCTGATGGCTTTTCAGCTGTGTTGGAAACTAAACGGGCTTTGTATAAAGGAAAACGGGGACGGAAATAAGGCGGCTATTCTGACAAAAAGAAAAGAAAACAGAAGCATAATGCGAGTGGTCTCACTACAAGTATCGTGTATGATAATTTTATGAAAATCAATTTTAATCAAGTACATATTGACCATTATTATCTATGACCTTTGCCATTTTTCGTGTGGCTTCGTAATTCCGTCGTTGTAGAATTCTGTGCTTTATCGTTGACAAATTTGGCCAAGTGACTTTCAGCGGCATTTCTGCCGGCCAATTTTTTACCATGAAAAGAGTTTTGCAAAGATTGAAACAAATGGTAGTCAGGCAGTGGATGCATCGAAACTTCCCAACCAAGTTTCGTCAATTTGTTCCGAGTTATCAAAGATATTCAAACAGTCAAACAGTCGAGTTGTGCACAGTGCAGGACCGAACTGATGATTTCTCCAGGTTACACCAACCCATAATGGACAATTCCCTTCCAATTCCACCAAACACTCAACATAACCTTGTTTGCCGACAATCCAGGCTTTGAAGTTGTTTGTGAAGGGTCTCCATCCTTTGACCATGATCGCATTGATCGCGTTTGATATTCTTGTACTTCATCCATTTTTCATCGTCTGTAATGATTCGCTTCAAAAATGGTTCGATTTCGTTACGTTTCAGCAACATTTCACTGATGGTAATTCGGCCAATCAAAGTTCTTTGCGTTAATTTATGTGGCACCCAATCATCGAGCTTCTTTGTGTAGTCGCTCTTTTTAAATGATTCCAAACTGTCGTGTGGTTAATGTTTTTTAGTGCCTTCGCTATTTCCTGACAGCTTGCGTGTTGATCTTGCTCCACCAGTTACAAAATTTGATCGACTTTTTCAGTAATTCGCCGACCAGAACGAGATGCATATTTGACGTCGAAATTTGCGGACAGAATCGAGCAAACCACTCCTGGTTCCTTCATTCACTCACACCGTATACTTCACAAAGTGTCGGCATGTTTTTGAAGTGTTTTTACGTTTCTTATAGTAAAAAAGCATCACGTAGCGTATTTCTTCAGACATTTCACTCATTTTCAAATCACTGTAACTTTTTAACAATGAAATGCTAATGAAATGGAACGAAATCGAACGATTTTTGAAGCGAATTATTACAGGCGATGAAAAATGAATGAAATACGGGAATATGAAACGCAAGCGATCATTGTCAATGAATGATAACCCTCTACAAACGACTTCAAAGCCATAAAAAATGGGTGCTTTATGTTATTCTGAAGAGACGGCCACAATGGTTAGACAACAGCGAAGCGCCGCAGTCCATGCCAAAGGCTGACTTGTTTGCGAAAGAGGTGATGTTGTATGTTTGGTGGAATTTTAAAGGAATTCTTCATTATGAACTCTTAACAACCAACCAAATCATTACAAGTGAAGTGTACAGTGCACAATTGGAAATGTTAGACCGAGCTTTGAGAGAAAAAGAAACCGCGCTGACTAATCGGAAGGGCGTAATTCTTCTTCACGATAATGCACGACCACATACTGCAAGAATCACGGCGGAAAAAGTACGCCAGTTGGGATGGGACGTTCTTCCACAACCTGGATATTGTCCAGATATTGCCCCATCCGATTATTATTTGTATCGTTCCTTGCAACACTTTCGTCTTGGAAAACATTTCAATAATAAAGAGTGCCTGAATTTTTTGAATCAATATCACAACAATTTGACAGTAGAGGGATTAAGATGCTACCTGAGCGTTGGGCACAAGTAGTTGAAAACAACGACGACTATATCGTTGTTTAAATTGTTTTGTTTCGTTTAAATAAATTAGTTTTAAAAATGTATTTGAAAACGACAGTAATTATTATTAGACCTAATAAAAAAATATTGTTTGCTTATTTTTCGCATACGGCGCAGTGTATATTACATATTCATGATGGATATCAACTTTCAAATCTATTCAATAGTAAATTGATTATAAATTCAAATTTGGCGTTATCACCTCCCACTTTTTTTTTATATTTTCGCATAGGTACTCTTTAATATGACATATCGCATAAAATTAACATTTTCGCTATTGTGCGTACTCATGGCGACAAGTACGGATTCATTATGATTGATATAGACAGTAAACTAAACCAGGGTAAGTATAGGAAAGGTTTCGACTGTTCTAAAAATATATCCTGGGTGCAAAAGAATCAGATGGTAACGCGTCGGAGTCTAAATGTAGAACATTGAGGAACAAAGAATTATCTTAAATCAAATCGCTAAATCAAGTCAAGCAAACCGAACGAAACATCAAATTATTAAATAGGACAAAGGGATAGCCGATCGGGCTATGAGGGATATTCTCAAATCGATAGTAACTCTGCTGCACAGACTGTACGTATGCATCTACGCTTGTAAAGTCAAGATTGAACGAAAGACGGCGGAAAGAGTAAAAGAGAGGAAGAGGAAGAGAAGGACGCGCATATCAATCTCGATTAATACAAATAACCGTGTTTTACAAGCACAGTCGTCTATGACGTGAAGAATCTATCATTTTAGAAAACACTCGACGACACCGTTTAAAGGCACTGTCGACGACGACTACAACCAAAACGGATTGTGAAGATTCGATTCAATGATGAGGAGGAAGAACATTCATCTACGACAACAGTGACGTTGTGTCGCAGCGATTTGTTGAAGCGGTACTTGATTATGGTAGGAAAAAAAGACAAAGATTTCAATACTACTTGAAGTGTGCAAAACAGCGAAACGCTTCAGAATTGGCGGTGCGCCCAGAAAATTTAAACATAATTACGTTTACGTTGATATTGAGATGTACGCTATGACGAAGGGTCTGCTCGAATTATTGTTTAACCTCTTAGGCACTATGCGCCACTATGGTGGCTTTCGCGGATGTCATTTTTCTGCACGACGCACCACTATAGTGACTTCCACGGATGCATCTCTCTGAACGACGCGCTACGAATGTGAAGACTGTGATGTTGGTCTTTGTGTTGTACCGTGTATTAAGATTTACCATACTGAATTATATTATTAATTATTAGAATAAATTGTTAAAGTTAAAATGCGTCTATCATATCATGAAGGAAAATTATAATTTAATCATCAAACACTTCATTCCAATGTAATCGTGTAAAAACGTGCAGTGCCGTATCATTTACACGTAATTCGCATTGAGCTCTGCCGTACAGAGAAACAGCTCCGCGCAAAATTCAGCCGAGCTTAAGAGATTAAAGAAGATCCGAATGAGGCAGACGTGAGCAAAACTGACTTAGACAATTAGTAGAGCATAGTCATGGCTACAAAGGCTCATAACATTTATTACTGCAAAGACGGAGTTCTACACCGCTATAAAAACAAAGTCAAACACATTGATGCTAAAGCGGTTGCAAAAGACTTATCACGATTCATGATGACCAATGAGGAGAGCAAAGTATTGAAGTACGTTTACTGGGACAATCCTAACGAATTCATCTATCGTCTTCGCTTGCTTTTGGCATCATAGGCGGCCTGTTATCCCAGTAACTCAAATGAAATTGTGTCTGTAACAAATTGGTAAATATATATATACATATAAAAATTAATGCAATTACGCAAAAGGTTAAAACATTTCATCGAGGTCAGATACTAAAAAAAATGGTTAAAATGTAATAATTTTATTTTATAATTAGGCCGCTCATTCAAATACGGCGAATAGTTCGTCAATACATACAAAAGTGACGGTTGGACACATTTATATATGAGTCGCCACAACAATCTATCGTCCAACCGTTCGATTTCAAATTAATAGCGCTATAATACTAAAACATAATCTGCGGATCGATCCACGAATTCGCCAGTAATTATTTAATGAATTACAACAACCACTGAGTAATTTTGTCTCCTCGACAAATATGGGCGGCTGTACGAAACAAAATAATTCGCACCATACGAGCATACAACAAAATTTTACATGAAAAAGGTAGCATGAGCTATTGCAAATCGCTGAATGGCAACACGCAAATTCAGAATAGTTGCTTATTTCATATTGGATGCTGAGGAACTGCCCTTCTTCCTCAATAGTCCATAAGCAATGAGTTGGATCCAAGCCG